>ML102189.1:0-34605 GCA_003697995.1 Taxidea taxus jeffersonii
ACATTCCCATGGTAGGTTTTACCCTACCAGAGTGTGATGATACAATTCCATGACTTCACATAGGCCCCTGTGTAGAATGCCACCACCCTGAATGCCACCACCCCTGTCACTTAGCTTCTAGCCGCAAACTCCTCATATCCCGGTGAGTCCCCTGAGGCATTGCATCCTTCACAAAGCCTCCATGGAATCTCCAAATCAGCCTACCTGTGCCACTATTTGCATTTACCACTTTACAGCACATGTTACATTTCTCTGTGTCTGTCTCACCTAACAGTGACATTAGACCATGAGCTATCCAAAGGCAGGGGACCACGACTTACTCACATTCGTACTCCAAAGCTCCACAATATGCCTCTGGTCATGAAGACACTCAGAAGGCTTGAGAAACTGACTCACCTGCCAAAGTCCATCTGAGTCCCTAATCCTTTGCCCATCTGGATGGTAGCTGCAGGTTGTTCTTTTCAACATTGTGAAATGGGATTAAACTGAGCTTTTCGGTGAACAGCTTTGGTAAGGCAGGTATGGAAGGTTAGACTAATGCCTTTCATGTGACCGCTGAACCCCTGGGAGTAACCCTTCCATAGAAAAAAATACTAATCAGCTACACGTCCACAAGTACTTCTTTTCCCAGTTTGTTGTTTATAAATCTCACAAAGCCCTGATTTAAAAGTCTTAGTACTAAAAAAAATTTTTTAATTAAAAAATTTAAATGAATAAATAAAGAAGTCTTCATGCTACCAAGATACACAAGCGGGAAAGAGAAACTAGTGTGGTTGCTTCCAATGTCTCTACCGGCTTTCTGATCTCTAATGGGTGCATTAGCCTGGCTTACAGTGTATTCTTCACAAAGCCCTATTGATGACTCCCCAGGGCTGTTACGGGTCTTTAGCAACAGTTTTTTGTTTACCACTAGTGTTGGACCTACTCTGAATGAACTCCTGGGAACCCTGTGGATGAGATCATTGATGTACCATACCAAAAACAAACACATTGCTCCTGCCCTACTCCATTGGCTTGGTCTGGGAGAGGTTCAACCTATGCCACACCAGCTTTTAGATAAACCTATCTTTCTCAGTTTTTACTTTCAAAATTTTAGTCTGTATTCTAATAGAATTATTATTTGGGAGATTCAGATTACATTTTTTTTCTTTTCTTTTTTTCAAGGAATATCAACCAAGACTATTTTTTAAATTGGGAAATGTGAACCTGTTGCGAATATCTTATCTTAAATGTATAGTCCATTCTGTTTGTTTGTTTTTTCTTTGTTTTTAGTGCCTAACTTATGATAGCACTATGCTAGGTGTTTTTCAGTGTTCTACCATTTAATTCTCAAAAGAATCTGATTAAATAATTATTATTATTCCTCCATTATCAGTAAGGACACTAAAGCTCCATATTTCATATTCTCACAACTATGGAATAAACAGACGTCTGATTCATACCCAGCATTGCTGTCTCCAAAACATGCCATTTCTATGATACTGTAGTGACTTTCTGAAGTACTTAAGCCTGACAAAAACCTTTCTTTTTACTCCTAGATTCTATCAGGCTCATTCTCCAGCTTACTTATTTAAACCTTCTCCTAAACCATTTCTCTATCCCCGCTGGAACTACTTAAACCCTAGGATTATTTCTCAGGATTTAATCTAGGCATTACATATTTTGGCAAAAAAAAAAAATCTCAGGATGTAGACAGAGAATTTTCAATTGTAAGAACATATTTAGAGATAAGCTGGAATCACAGTAAGTGGAAAAACAGTAAGACTGTAATGAGCTGACATGACTGGATGCTTTGAAATGTTAGAGCAGGGGTGCTTTGGTGGCTCAGTGGGTTAAGCCTCTGCCTTTGGCTCAGGTCATGGTCTCAGAGTCCTGGGATCAAGCCCCACATTGGGCTCTCTGCTTGGCGGGGAGCCTGCTTTGCTCTCTCTCGCTCTCTCTCTCTGCCTGCCTGTCTCCTGTCTGCCTGCTTGTGATCCCTCTCTGTCAAATAAATAAATAAAATCTTAAAAAAAAAAGAAAAAGAAAGAAATGTTAGAGCAATACGAAGCCAGCAAATGCTATATTCGTGGAACACAGAAATAGTGTGGGCCAACTATATAAATGGGATCAGAAAGAATTTAAGTCAGTGAAACAATGATAAGTTGTATATGACAACCTGTTTGGTGAGTATGACAGCTTGTCTTTTGTGAGTGTGACTGCAGGCAGACCCTCTGCCCTGACAGCACCCTCATTGTTGCCTTAATGGACATGTAATCCTGGGTTGAATAAATCATGAGCTTGTTCTAAAATGGAATCTCAGATATTATTTGAATGTTTATCATGCTTTGGGTTTCCTCAATCACCTCTATTTTAAGAAATATAATTAGCCTAACTTTGACCCAGTGGGATAGTAATGGAAACACAGTGAAGGCATTCTTTCATTCCTTGGACAGTTATGTGCTGGATTCCTATTATAAGAAATGCAACTTGCCAAACAAAGAGAATCAAAAGGAACTAGTGCATAAAAATAAGCTAATAAATGTAAGAAGTGAGATCTATCAAATTATTAAGTATTTTTTTCTCAAGTATAGGTATTACCAAATATATGGTGAGCTGAGCAGTTCGTAAAAACAAACCCAGGAACATGAGGGTATTTGTTTCACAAATGATTTCTCAGTGCTATTCAAGACATTTAATACTATAACTGTGGTGTAAACTAAGATGACTTTAATACATTTTATGAAAAACTGGGTCCTTAATTAGAGAAATACATAGGAATTCAGAGGAATATTGCTGAAGTACCAATGAACAGGAAAAACTAATCTGTTGTAATGATACAGTGTAAAACATAAAATAGCCCACTTCAAATACTCTTGGGAAGATTCAAAATTATATTTTAAGGTGGCAACCCCTCTGGTTTACTGTTTCTGTTTTTCTTCTGGTGCCACTTTTCTTGGGGAGAGAAAGAATATGATATCTCAAGTAAGATTCTTTCCAAAAACTGGAAAAATATGTAAAAAAAAAATTCCCCAACTGTTGGTTTCAGGGTCAGATTTTCTGTCCAGTGCATTATGCAAATAATTCCCTTTACAGACAGAAGATTTCCTGTTCAAATGTTGTTTCCAGGAATCCTACACATGAACGTTCCAGAGTTTATTAGTTTAAGACATGGTGAACTAATCCACCATGTTTCGTTAAAAGAAGAACTACAAACTGGAGAGACTTCAGAAGAGTGGTTTTTATTAAAACTCTTTGTTACTTAGAGAATGTTATCACCCCTTAACATCCTTGGCCTCCAATATACTGCATTCCTGAAGTCCAGAAACACCTGGAGTAGCGGGCACTTCCTGTTCTCCCTGTTCTGGGAAATGGTGAGGGACTGCCTGGAAAAGAGCAGAGAGGGAGGGGCTCCTGACCACAGCACAGCTCGGTTAGCTGAGACGAGGCCACTGGAGCTGCAAGTTCCTGGACAAATAATCAGGAAGTATTTAGACACATGAAATATTAAAAAGGCCCTGGTTGGGATTATAATAGTGATGATTTTGATGTTTGTAATTAGCAAAGCCGTAAGTGTGAAGCAGACATGCCAGCTGGCAAAGCAGCAGCAGAGACTGCTCATTTTCTTTCTCTCCTGACTCTTACTGACTTGAAGAGGAGGATGGGAGGGAAGGGGCTGGGCAAAGACCCCACTAGGAAGACTTTTCTCTTGTTTTGCTATTTCTGCCCCAAGCCGCCTGCTCTGAACTTTGTGAATATTAAAACAATTAAATATACGAAGGGAGTTCACATTTTTTTAAAGATTTTATTTATTTATTTGACAGAGAGAGAGATCACAAGTAGGCAAGGCAGAGAGAGAGGGGGAAGCAGGCTCCCTGCTGAGCAGAGAGCCCAATGTGGGGCTCAATCCTTGGACCCTGAGATCATGACCTGAGCTGAAGACAGAGGCTTAACTCACTGAGCCACCCAGGTGCCCCAGGAGTTCACATTTTAAAATATCCTATGGTTTTGATGATTTTTTTCAAAATTCTTATTTTGAAATACATTTTTTTGCACCTCAACATTTATTTGTTTTATAACTTTGAGTTGAGAAGAACAATCATAAAGTAATCACTCTTTTTTTTAGATTTTATTTATTTATTTGAGAGAGAGGGTGAGGGGCAGAGGAAGAGGGAAAAGCAGACTCCCCGCTGAGCAGGGAGCCAGATAGGGACTGCATCTCTGAACTCTGGGACAATGACCGGACCCAAAGGCAGAGCCTTAACTGACAGGTGTCCCAAAATAAAGTGATTAAATTGCTATTTGAGTGAGGGTGCCTGGGTGGCTCAGTTGGTTAAATGACTGCCTTCGGCTCCAGCCATGATCCCAGAGTCCTGGGATCAAGTCCTGCATAGGATCCCAGATCCCAAAAAGAAAGTCCTGCATTGGGACTATTTTTTGTCTGGGGGGCTTTTCCTACCAATTCTTTTTTTTTTTTTTTATTTTTTTTAAGATTTTATTTATTAGTTAGAGAGAGAGAGAGAGAGAGCACAGGCAGACAGAGCGGAGGCAGAGGGAGAAGCAGGCTCCCTGCCGAGCAAGGAGCCCCTTGTGGGACTCGATCCCAGGACGCTGGGATCATGACCCGAGCCGAAGGCAGCCGCTTAACCAACTGAGCCACCCAGGCGTCCCTCCTACCAATTCTTGAAGCAATCAAGAGGCTAAGAAGTTTATTAGGTTTTTGAGATCTTCAAGAAGCCAGAAAAGTAAATCGTGAAATCAGAGCCCAGAAATGGAAGTAGGAGGTAGATTTATTAACACACCCTTTGCCTCACTTTGGACCCGAGAGCAGCACCCTAAGAACAAGGATGTACCACAAGTAGATCATCCCTCAAAAGGTCTGCAATGGATTTAAATCATCTCAGTCCCTGAAATTTGATTAAGATGATCATATATGAATATATAAATTATAAATACCCATGCATACATGCATATATGCAGACACACATATACCTGTACACATACATAATTATACATGTATCATATATACAACCCACCCTTAGCCATGCCATAGTATAATGGCTGAAAGTCAAAGAAAAAGAAAAAAATTTGAAATCAGTGAAGAAATTGCCCTCAAAGTAATCTCAAAGGGTAATAATAAGTTTTGCAGATAACTTCTCGGTAGAAAGAAAGGAATGCTACATATAAAGAATTAAATCTTGCAAAACTGCAAGATTAAATCTTGCAAAAACTGAAAGAAAGTAACGGCCAACTTAGAATTCTACCTCCAGCAAAAAGAGCCTTCAAAAATAAAGCTGGAATGATGATATTTTAAGCAACCAAACTGAAAGACTATACCACCCAACAGATCTTACTCATACTAAAAGGCATTCTCTAGGCAGAGGGCAAAACATCCCCGATGGAAGCTCAAAAGTGCAGAAAGAAGGGAAGAGAAACTAAAATATAAGAATGTGTATGAATGCAAATGTATACTGACTATATAACAATAATAATAACATCTTGTGAGATTTAGAATTAAAATGCGCAATAATGGAGCACCTGGGTGGCTCAGTGGGCTGAGGCCTCTGCCTTCGGCTCAGGTCATGATTCCAGGGTCCTGGGATCGAGCCCCACATCGGGCTCTCTGCTCAGCTGGGAGCCTGCTTCCCTTCCTCACTGCCTGCTTCTCTGCCTACTTGTGATCTCTGTCTGTCAAATAAATTTTTAAAAATCTTTAAAAAAAATGCGCAATAATAATCACCAGTAAGTCTTCAGTGTGGAGTCAGGAAATGGAATTGGAAGGAGGAAACCTGTATTAGAATGTTCTAATGTCTGCATTGTCCAAAAAGAGACAAAATTGCCAGTTAAAGTTAGATTTGGATACCTAAAGAATGCATGTTTTATACTGTATGGTGGTGAACCTCGAGAGAGTGACTCTAGCACGTGTAACTTCTAAGCCAATCGAGGAAAAGAAGAAATAATATAAAGTGTTCAATCAATTCAAAATAGTCCAGAAATGAAAGAAAGTGGGATTTGGAACAGGCAGGGCCAATAGGAAATGCTGATGGAATTTTATATAAACACTATATAAAATAATATAAAAATATTATATATAAATTATATATATATAATTTATATATAAAATTATATAAAAATAATGCAATCAAAAGACAAAGCAGACTGGATTAAAAAATACAACTCTATGCTTTTTCAAAGGACAGATCATTTTTAAACACAGGGACACATATAAAATATATAGGTTAGCTTAAAAATAAAGGGATAAACCCTATGATCCGGCAATTGCACTACTCGGTATTTACACAAAAGATGCAAAAGAACAGACTCAAAGGGGTACATGCACCTCAATATCTGTATCAACAATAGCCAAACTATGGAGTGAGCCCAAGTGTCCACGGACTGATAAATGGATAAAGAAGGGGCACCTGGGTGGCTCAGTGGGTTAAAGCCTCTACCTTCAGCTCAGGTCATGATCCCAGGGTCCTGGGATCGAGCTCCGAGTCAGGCTCTCTGCTCAGCAGGGAGCCTGCTTCCTCCTCACTCTCTGCCTGCCTCTCTGCCTACTTGTGATCTCTGCCTGTCAAATAAATAAATAAAATCTTTTAATAAAAAGTAAAATAAATAAATGGATAAAGAAGAAGTGGTATATATATATATATATATATCACAATGTGCTATTACTCAGTCATCAAAAAGAATGAAATCTTGCCATTTGCAATGATGTGGTTAGAGCCAAAGTGTATTACACTAAGTGAAATAAGTCAGTCAGAGAAAGACAATACCATATAATTTCACTCATATGTGAAATATAAGAAACAAAACAGGTGAACATATGGGAAGTTGGGGGGGGAGAGAGAAAGAGAGAGGGAGAGAGAGAAATCATAAGAGACTTAATGACAGAGAACAAACTGAGGGTTGATGGAGGGGCGTAGGTGGGAGGTGGGCTAAATGGATGATAGGGATTAAGAAGGGCACTTGTGATGAGCCCTGGGTATTAAATGTTTAAGTGATGAATCACTAAATTCTACTTCTGATTTCCAATATTGCACTGTATACTAACTAACCAGAATTTAAATACAAAATTTTTAAAAGGAATTCCTACCTAAAAAAAAAAAAGTAAAAGAATAGAACTATACCATGAAAATCCTTCCAGAAGAAAGCTGATTTAACATATTAATGTCAGACAAAGTAGTCTTTTAGGCAACAAGAGATAAAAAATGATGTTTTATAATGAAACATATTTCAGTTTGGCCGGAAGATGTAACAATTCTAAATTTGCATTCAGCTAATGCATAGCCTGAGAATATATAAGCAGAAACTGACAGAATTATTTTTAAAAAATGATTAGATTCACAATCAAAGTGGGAGATTTTAATACTACTCTCTTGATGGAATAAACTAGATAATCATCAGTAAGAATATAGAAAATTTAAACTATAAAATTAACCAAGTGAGCTACTAGTATATACAGAATAGTGTATTTGAAAGCTGCAGAATATACATAATTTTAAGGACACATATAACATATATAGAAGTTGACAAATGACATAAATAAAATGTAGAAATTAATAACAAGATTAAATGAAGAAACATACTTCTCAATAGCAAATAGTTTAGAGAAGTAAGAACAGAAATTGAAAAACATTTTGGACTGAATGATAAGAAATCTACACATAAAATTTATGGATTCATTTATAACCCTATAAGGGGGAAATGTGTAGATTTTAATGTATAGTTTAGAAAAGGAAGATGATAGGGACGCCTGGGTGGCTCAGTTGGTTAAGCAGCTGCCTTCGGCTCAGGTCATGATCCCAGCGTTCTGGGATCGAGTCCCACATCGGGCTCATGATCCCAGCGTCCTGGAATCAAGTCCCACATCGGGCTCCTTGCTCGGCGGGGAGCCTGCTTCTCCCTCTGCCTCTGCCTGCCTCTCTGTCTGCCTGTGCTCGCTCTCTCTCTCTCTCTCTCTAACAAATAAATAAATAAAATCTTAAAAAAAAAAAAAAAAAAGAAAAGGAAGATGATAAAAAATCAAGGCTCTAAGCATCCATTTTAAAGTGAGAAAAATGAGTTCCAGGTGGATTTCCTATCCGTTGTGAAAGATTAAATAGTGATGTTTCTGGGAGATAAGAGAATATATTCATGACCCTGGTGTAGTCAAAGATTTTTAAATAAAACAAAACAAAAACACGCACCAGCTATAAGGGAAGTGATTGATAGCTTCAACTACATTGAAACCACCTTCTGTTTATGAGCAATAACTAATAAAAAGAAAGGTCCCAGTGAGGGAAGATAATGCAATATAGAAGCAACAAAGGGCCCATGTATAAAATATATTTTAAAAATCTTCAAACCAGCAAGAAAAATAAACACTCAATAGAAAAATAGGCAAGTGATTTTTTTTTTAAGACTTTATTTATTTATTTATTTGTCAGAGAGAGCGCAGGCAAACAGAGTGGCAGGCAGAGGGAGAAGCAGGCTCCCTGTCGAGCAAGGAGCCGGACACGGGACTCTATCCCAGGACCCTGGGATCATGACCTGCGTGGAAGGCAGCCGAGTAACCAACTGAGCCACCCAGGCGTCCCTAGGCAAGTGATTTGTATAGACACTTCATAAAGGAGAACATACAAGTGTTACCCAGGGAAATACAATTAAAACCATAATAAGAGACACCTAGGTGGCTCATTCAGTTAAGTGTCTGCCTTTGGCTCAGGTCATGATCCCAAGAGTGTTGGGATCAAGCCCCAAATAGGGCTGCGTGCTCAGCCAGGAGTTTGCTTCTCCCTCTGTTTCTGCCCCTTCCCCCCACTCATGCTCTCTCTCTAGCTTGCTCTCTCTCTCTCTCATATATAAATAAAATATTTTTAAAAAAGACGCACACGATAAGATGCCACCCCATATTGACCAAAATGAATACAATTAGAAAAGCTGATTATAGCAAATGTTGGCAAGGTTGTGGAACAATGGGAGTTTTCAAGCAATATAGGTGCAAGCATAAATTATTATCTACTTGAGAAAACAGCTTGGCATTTTTGGGTTAGTTGAAAATATGAATGCTTTCTAATCAAAAATCCCAGTCTAAGGTGTATGGTCAACAGATATGTACTGTGAACAAGAGTGTTCACTGAAGTATTATTTCAATAACCAGAAACTGGAAACAGCCTAAATATCCATCAGTAGTAAGTGAATAAACAATGGGACACTAAATAGTAAGGAAAATGAACAAACTTCAGAAGCATGCAGGCACACAGATGACTCCTAAACAAAATGTTAAACAAAGAAATGAGATACACGTACCAAAAACACAGTTTGTTTCCACGTACATAACTTTAATAAAGAAAACTGAACCATAGGATCAAAAGATGCATCTTTAAGTGGCAAAGCTATAAAGGAAGGATTGAAAATGGTCACCATAAAAGTCAAGAAATGGTCACATTTGGCAAAAAAAAAAAGAGCAGATTATGGTTTAGTGGTAGTCCCAAGTGGTAGTCCCACATTGTTTGCCCTATAATGATTTTTAAAACCTGAGTTTTTATATTTTGTGTTTTTTCTATATGTGTGTATTAATTCACATTAAAAGGATACATGCATACGTACCTCTATGCACACATACATAAAATCTGGTTATGCAAGCAGATCCTCTTGCCTTCCGGTTAGACTTTAATCTATTTATCTCAGCTTCAAGGCCCTTTGGAAGTTTGCCCCAGCCTATCCCACTAACCTTGTCTCTCTCCTACTCACACTTAACATCTACTGTTATAGTCATAGCAAACTAACTGCAGCTTTCAGAACATGGCATCTCACATCTTTCCTGCCTTTTGCAAATACTGTTTTTTAATTTACAACTCTCTCCCCATCCTCACTCACCTGACTTTTCAAGAGTTGCTTCTCCTGGAAGTTTTCTTCTCTTCCTGTAGGTGACATATGGGCCTGCAATTCCCCCGTGATGACATTTCTGTTCACTTCTTTGTATCCCACAGGACGAGGTTCTTTGGAAGCAGAGAATATTTCGTATGTATTTTTATGTCTTTTGAGCCTTAGTCAATGCCTGACGTGTGGTAGATGGTCCAGAAATATTTACCAATGATGAATAAAAACAACAGTGACAATTTTATCCTTTCTGCATTACCCAGGTGGATAACAAAAAACTGGATTTAGAGAGCAAAGACATTGAAAGCATTGATGCCACCAAATTAAGCCGTTTCATTGAGATCAACAGCCTACACTTGGTGACAGAGTACAACCCTGTGGTAAGCAATAGCACTTGTCTCCAGACCCTTAATTTCCTGTGTCAGAGAGGGTAAGTGTCTCCATGGTAGAGATCCCTTCCTCCAGGAGTTCTAATCCTTTGACCAGCAGCTGTCATTATTGTCATTTATGTTGCTATCCTTACTACTACCCTTTATGCTTGATAGAGCTGTCCCTATTCAAAAAAGAAAGAAACAGGGTTAAAAAATGTTAATACCCATCAGGGGGTGCCTGGATGCCTCACTTGGTTGGATATCCAGGTTGTGGTTTCTGCTGAGATTGTGATCTCATGGGTTATGGGATTGAGCCCCCCACATCCGTCTCTGAGCTCAGCATGGAGTCAGCTTGGGATTCTCTCTCCCTCCCACATGTGCTTTTTTTTTCCTCTCTCTCTCAAATAAGCAAATAAGTCTTTTGGAAGGAAGGAAGGAAAGAAGGAAGGAAGGAAGGGAGGGAGGGAGGAAGGAAGGAAGGAAGGAAGGAAGGAAGGAAGGAAGGAAGGAAGGAAGGAAGGACCATTAAATACCCATCAGACGACTAGTAAGAAACAGAGTCAGAATGTAAAGTCAAGATGACCAATTCAAAAACTTCTGAGTTTTGCTGCCTGAGAGGGCTCACTAAAGGCAACTCATCCGACCAATCCTCTAGACCACACTTTTCAAACAAACTCGCAACCTCTGCTGAAGGTCCATGTTTTTCCAAAAGCATTCAAGACCAATACTTCGGCAAAACACAATGAAAGTAAATTAATAGACAAACAAAATACTAAAAAATAAGGCCCACTGACCACATATTTGGATGTCACAGCAATGTAACATTCCTATAAAAACTTTTAAAACCTTCCCCTACCTGCTAGTGGACCAGTAACTAACAGCTCCGGGCCTGGTACCTCCGGCGCATGCCTAGGCCCTCCCCGTGCTTGGCTTTCTCTCTAGGTTTGTCTTCTTCCGGTGTTGCATGCTGCATGCAAACCGGGCGAAGGTGAGGATCCACCTGTTCTGATCATCTTCTGCTCTTCTAACGCTCCACAGCCTACAGGTACCTTCCATGCCCGGTCTTTTATATTCCCTGAGGTAGATCGTAAAGTGAGAGAATATTAATTTCCACCGACTTCCTCAGTTCAGAAATGCTGTACATTCTCTACTAACATGACTTGAGAATGCACGTCTTGAGTTTTAGAACTCCCAAAGCCATTTCACACCCATTTTCTCGTTTAATCTTACACGTTGAGGTGGGAGAGACAAAACGATTATGCCCATTTTATAGAGGAGCACATTTAAGATCCAAGTGACATGTCTGGGATCCCATAGTAAGCAGGAAAGTCACGTGGAAGGCAGGAAGTTTAGCTGATGCATTAGTTCCTATTGTCTACTTCCATTTTCCAGGAGAGGAACACAGGGTTCAGAAAAGTGGCCTAACTTCCTCAAGGCCATAGGACTAGCAGTTCAACCTTCAGACACAGCCCTTTGCACTTGCCCTGCCGTTTTTTATGACTCGTCTGTCTGACTGAATCCTATGGTTTTTCCTTTGCCCCACACAGCCTTCAATAGGAAACACCCCTTTTCCTGTTGACTAAATTCCTCTCACACCACATTTGTCTTCATGGAGTGGTGACTCCATTTCCACTTTTGCTAAGATTCCAAACACATGCACCCCAGGGGTGTTGGCAGCAATAATCAGTCATTTTTCTCCTAGACTGTCATCATTCTCATGATTGTGTCTGTAGAGGTCCGAGTCCCTGAGTTTATGGCCCCAGGGTCCTGGAGTTCTGCACAGGAATGAAAGCAGGGGCGAGGACTGGCCTTCCTGAGCTCTTAGGACTGGGCTGTCTCATCTCTTACAAAATACTGACACTGTTTTTAAAATCCACATTAGTGGTGAAGGCAAATCACATCAAGAAGCAGTTAGGTAAGAATTTCTTTAGAGAAGCAAGTCCAACTTTTACTCTGACTTTTTCATTTCCCAAAAATGATGTTTTTCTCATTTAGAGACCTGCCCCCACTACTATAGCTATTTCTTACCTGCTGATGATGCAGAGGTTTGCACAGTGACAATGAGGAGGCAGAATACATGACCGTGTATTAGGCTGGCTCTATGCTAGATTTTTTAAGATTTATTAATAAATTTGGTTGGGGGGGCAGGGGCAGAGAGAGAAAGAGAGAGAGAGAGACTTAAGCAGACACTGCACTGAGCATGGAGCCCAAAGTAGGGCTTGATCTCACAACCCTGAGATCACAATGTGAGTTAAAACAAAGAGTCAAAAACTCAACCGTGTCCCCAGGTCCCCCCACCCCTAGCTGTATACTTTGAATGTACACACTCAATACTTGGCTTCAGGGTGAAAAATTAGAATGTCTATTAAGATTAAATTACTCACTTCTGATTAAAAATTAAATTAAACTTAATTTAATTTTTAAATTCTTTTAAATTTAAAATTTTTAAATTAAATTAAAATTAAATCCTTTCTGCTAAGACAGCTGTACCTTTTGACTCCTTGGCTTTGATTTCTTGAATTCCCAAAAATATCCTCCATCTCTGCCATGGGAGGACAGATGCATACCTTACATTTTAGTAGCTGGACTTAGTAAAACAAGAGATGGCTGTTTAACATCCAGTCTCCCAAATTTAAAATCTAAGAACTGGCTTTGAACTCTAGGAGAAACTTTTGGGAATGAACTCATTGAACCCTCCTTGCCTACATGTTGGCCAATAGAGCTGGAGGATCTCTACAGAGCAGTGTGTAACTTCCAGAAGTCTGCCTAGCTGCTGCCCTTCCCATCATCCTGGAACTCTACCTTGATGGTTCATTAATCTTCTGCACTCTCCCTGTTCCCGTACACATGCTAGTTTTACAGCAGCGCTTTCTGCATTTAGGAGGGAGAAGTGAGGAGGGATGAGATTTGTTTAAAACAGAGACACATGGAGCACTATTTAGGGAGAAGGAAATCAAGCAAGCCAGTGCCATTGTTTCACGCTCTCTCCTCTCCTCGCCTGGCTTACAGCTGTCCTGTCCCCCTTTATCACCAACAACTTCACAGGAAATCACCCTCTCTCATCAGCAAATAAAGGGCCAATTCTTCTGGTCTCAGGGCCAATGCTTCTGGTCTCCTGAAGGGCTTATCTTATTGCCAAGGTTTGAGGTAGACGGCTTCCGGTGGAGTCGGTTTAGATGGGGTGTTGCAGTGAGCTGTGCGTAAGTCATATCCTGATGGTTGAGAGCCTGGACTCTGGAGCCAGACTGCCTGGTGTGATTCCCAGTCTGCCACTTATGTGACTGTGGGAGAGTGTGTGCCTCAATTTCCTCATCGATAAAACTGAAACTTTGAGGATTCCATTAGTTCTATATAAAGACCCAGAAACAGTGCCCAGCACTTAAGCATTCAAAGGTGTGTGTGACTGCTCTTGGAACAGGAAGAGGGACTGATAAAAGTAACCCAAGTGTGACATGGTGTATTCATTGTCCATTGATGTATAACGGGTTGCCTCCAAATGTATCAGTTTAGAACAGTAAAAATTGATTCTCTCCCACAGTTTCCGAGGGTTAGCAGTTTGGGAGTGGCTAGGTTAGGGGCTTCTGATCTCGAGGCTCCTGCCATCCTGGGTCAGAGAGGCAGTCATCTGCAGGTTTGACAGGAGCTAGATGATCCGCTTCCAGAGGCTGGTAAGGTAGAGCTGGCTGTCAGTGGGAAGTCTTAGCATTGTGCTGTGAGTCTCTTCGCAAGACTGCTTGATGTCTCACACTGGGACTGGCTTTCCCCAGAGTGAGTTACAGAAGAGAGAATAAGCAGAATAAGGCAGAAGCCCCTATGTCACATATAACTTAACCTTGGAAGTCACGCTCCATCGTTTCCGCAATATCCCAGTGGTTATTCCACTCAGCCTTATCCAGCGTGAGCAGTAGGAAGCTACACAGTGGCATGAGAGCCAGGGCCTGAGACCTTCTGATGGCCAAGTTGGAGGCCAGTTACCATTTGTGTTATGGGTGGACAGCTCTCATTCATATTTCAGCCTACTTATTTACTGGGTTGCTACTAATGGTTTTTTTTTCCTCTTCGTCTCTTTCATTCTACTATGATACACTTCAATTTGCCAGACAGCAATTGGTCTATTTAATAGCATGATCCAGATTCATCTTCTACTGATGATGAAGAAGACCTCCCCAGAGTATGAAGAAAGCCTGCACAGATACCAGAAGGCAGCCACGCTCTTCCAGGGAAAGGTAAGTCTGAGATGGAAGATACCCTTCTAAATACTCAGTACCAGGACAGAGGACACTGAAAAGGGGGAGAAGGATCCAGGGAGATTAGGTAAATAAGGAAAGTGAGTATGGTTAAGAGATAACAAAGTGAGAATGGGGGCATAATGAATCACACTACTGATTTAAAATTAAGGGTCTATTTTATACTGTTAAAGACCTATATAACCATATTTTCCCTTGGTGGGAAGTCTACATTTTTTCCTGCATTGAGAAGTGGAGAGAAAAATAGAGACCCAAAGAGGCTGAAAATAAAAATCCCCTATTGGTCACAATGTATTTATTCTTTGCCATAACCTCTTAAAGTTTTAGACTCAGGACTTATTTCTCATATAAAGCACCTATCATGTAACTGGTGTCTACTAGATGTCCAATAAATATTTAGTTCTGTTCCTTCTCTACCTTGTGCAGCTCTGTTTGGTATCACTGAAATAATAAATCTTCAACCGCCTCAAAGCTACTTCATTAAGCTGGAACTTTTCAATGTTGACAAGTATCTGGTAGTAACATAAGCTCGCTTTCAGGTGACTGTTTCTCTAACACTGGAAGTTTTCAGTGTTTCTGAATGTAAATGATCCTCTAACAACATTCTAAAGGTTTCTATTTTGGGTAGAATGTTTGATTTATGTCAAATAGTTGACATTTATCAGGCATTTACCAAATGCTGAAAACCATGCTGGATGTATTAAATGGATCCTCTCATTTAATCTCCCCTAACAAAAGCCTATTTTGCCAGTGAGAATACTGAGTCTCAGAGAGGCTGAGTAACGTGCCAAAGACACACAGCTAGAGAGTACCAGGAGCGAAATTTAAAATGTATTATCTGCTTCTAACCATTGGGCTATACTTGCATATTTTTCCCTCCTTTCAAACCTCTCCAACTGCAGATTCTTTTTATTCTGGTGGACAGCGGTGTGAAGGCCAATGGGAAGGTGATCTCATTTTTCAAACTAAACGAGTCTCAGCTGCCCGCTTTGGCAATTTATCGGACTCTGGATGAGGCATGGGATACACTGGCCATTACAGAACTTTCTGTGGAGCGTGTGCAAAACTTTTGTGACGGATTCCTCAAAGGGAAACGGCTGGTAAGTGGAGACTTCAGGTACAGCAAGCTGAGTTTTCCTCTCTGTGTCCTCTTATTTCCTCTTAAGTAAAAAGTCTTTGAGCTTTACTGGTTTTGATTAAGAGCAACAGTACATGGGGATATATGGCGGAGAGGATCGGGATGCTTGCCAGGGTAGAGTCATAAGAACAGAACTACACATGCATCTTTGGAAACATCTCCATATTCGAAGGAGCTAAATTTGGGGTTTTACCATTCTGTTGACATTATTAATGGGAAACAACGCAAATTCCTACATACTAGAGTTCATGAGATAAAAATTAAGGATGGATTTAGGACTTCCAGGAGTCATCAAATAGCTTAGTTTGCTAATCTCAGAGCTCAAAACCAAGCGGGGGTTCCAAATCTAAGTAACAGTGTCATGATGTTTTTCAGAGAGAAAATCATGCATCAGAAGAAAAGACTCCAAAGGTGGAACTCTGACCTCTCCCTGATACTTCTGCACACTACCAAGTATTTACATGAAATAAAAAAAAGCAACTCGAACCTCAGAGACGCGAAACAACAGGATCGCCAAGCCTTATACACACACATATGCACACACACACAGCTCTGTTTTTTCCCTTAAAATCTTATCTTATCCTCCTTATCCTTTCTTTTAAATTGTCTACACTCTCTCACTACCCATCCAGTCGTCTTCTACATGTTCACACTGTGTAGTCCCATACGCTGGAGCACACACCACTGAATGACACCTTTAAGAGAACTCCTGCGATACCTCTTTGAAGGAGACATTTCTGGGGAAGGTTTTTCTGATTTGTCATTTCCTATTGAATCTGCACACTGCACAGGTCTTACACGCACCATAGCTTCTGTCCTTTTATGGTTAGTAATGGGTAGAAAACTCTCTTCCTAAGCACATGTCCCTTTCTAACTCAGGGCCAGGAACAAAAGGACAGTTTTAAACACCTTTCTGGAATTGTCTTTTTGCCAGAGTCAAATGATGTTTCCAAGTCTCTAAACTCAGCAGAAACAGGCTATGTAAAAAAACTCCTATGCCTGTTTAGCGTTCCTAACTCCCATGTAAATCAACAACCGCCCAGTAAATAAAAAGCAATAATGTTATAGGAAAAGACTGGCATCTCTTTGCAGGCTGAACCTTTGGTAAATACCCAACTGCCCAGTTAAGCAGTAGGTACCTCCCCTTTGGTGCCCACTGGTTAGTGTCCAGCCAAGAGCCATTAATGTGTTATTGTTAACTCCGTGGGTGGGATGGGAGGTGGGTAGAGACCATCCTGCGTGAGGATTGGCATAAATGTGGCGAAAGAGCTGGGAATCAACTTAGGTCAAAGGTTGGGGACTAGGTTAGGAGGGGGCCAGTTGGTGCTGGGGCCGGCTGGGGCTAAGGGTGGATTACTGAAGGTGAGGTGTGCAGGGCAGCCTGTGTGAAGGAGAGCGAGAATCTGGCCAGCGTCTCTGGCCCCCAGGCTGTTACTGTCAACACACAGACACTGCATTGTTCCCAGGAGGCCCTTGGCTCTGAAGGAAAGAGCCTAAGTGCTGAAGAGCTGAAAACACAGTGTATACCTAAGGACTGGTCCAAGGGATGAATAGGGAGTGAAAGACTTAGTTGTTTCTTTCTGCGGGGAAAACTCCACAGCCTCTGAGCTGGGAGTGGGCAGCTGGCATGAGGCTGTGAACGCAGGAGTGCACGGCACACCTCTCAGCAACATGAGACTGGTGCACTGTGGGGAGGCCATCCAGCCCATCTTTGGGGCTGCAAGAAACCACCCAGTCTCTCGCTGGAGGCTACAGAATAGTCCTACGGTAGGCATATCCCAGAAACCTCCCTTTGATCCTGTGAACCAGCACTCAACATTTACAGTCAGGAAATTCTTCCTGATACCCAGCGGAGGTCCTCTGGCCACACAAACTCATTTCTTCTTACCCGTTGCCCATGGAAATTCGCAACAGCGGCAGATCACCGTCATCTCCAAGTGACACCTCCAATGCTTGCCGGTCGCTCTTGACCTCCTGATCCAGGCTTCTTTTCTCCATACCGCCAGCCCAGCTTGGCCGCTGGCTTATTCCCAAGTCACTTGATTAGCTTTCTTATTTTCCTCTCTTCCCTCTTTCTCAACTTTCCTTCTTCCTTCTTATTTTTTTGTATAAAATGGAGGATTCTAAACCACTGTAGGAATTTGCTAAATGTTGAAAGACAAATTCCCAGGAGCTATATTTTGTTCCACACTGGGTTAATTTGTCAAATATTTTCCTTAAATTATTTCCCCCAATAACTACAGTCAACACTGACCATGTCTTTATCGGGCATTTTGCTGCTTGATGACATTTGATAGCAATTTTATTACATACTGCCTTTTTTTTTTTTGCTTATTTTTATCTTTATTGTATTGAATTGAATTGTTCCTTCAGTCTGTGGGTCCCCAAAACTACAAGATAGTTTTGCCTGTCTTCTTCACAGCCAATCTGTTCTCATGACCAAAGAATGGAACTCTTACAGAAAGAAGAGATTTCTAAAGTTTCTCATTCATTCACTAAATGTCAGATTTATGATTGTAAAGTGCTTCAATTTCTAGATCTTCTCTATCTTCAAGAAATATCTTCCTAAGACTCTACCTTCATTTCCCCAAGGTCATATTATTGTTGAAATACCTAGGTATATCTTAACTACTTTTCACTATGGACTCATTTTTTAAAGTATGAAGAAATTACCATACTTTTCTTTAAAGTCTGAAGGAAGCCATGATGTTCTGCAACAGAATTTTGTAAAAGATACTGGAGGATTTGGAAGACTTTGATAGACGATATAGAAACAGGGCACGATTCAGAGGAATGCCAGGAAAATTGATGTTTGAGTCCCATCTCTTCTGTGTATGTGGTTTGACCTTGGAAAACACTATTTTTAAATTTCAGTTCACCGAGGATAATAAAATAATTGACAGGATTTTTTTAAGATCTGAAGTTGATAATACATATGAATTAAAGTCTGTCATTACCTTTATTTTTTTAACTTAATACTACACTGCCTTCTCTGGGTAGTAGCTATTTCTATAGAATGTCAGAACTTCTAGAAAAAGAGAGGCTTCCCTCAGTAGAGACCTCACACTTGGGGTTAGAGAAGTATTTGATATAACTATTTTAATGTTTAATTAATTTATTTAAATTTAACTAATATGTATTTAATAAATAAATTTACTTATTTAGTAATTATATAACTCATTTAATTTAATTAGGTTTTATTATTACTCAGACATGGTGAGGCCAGCAGATCAGGAGGCAATTGACATTGAAAAGATAGTTTGCTACAATTTCCAAGAGGAAGGAACCTGTCATACTTTGGAGAAGCACCAGGATTGGTCAGGAGGCCGAAGGAGCAAAGGGAAAATATAAATGAGAGCCTATATTGTGCTTTCTGTGGGAAGAAACAGGCAAGGCCAGGTAAACAGGCTTAAGATTGGCTGCTTTGAATAATATCAGCAGGCTCTGGGGCAGAGGAGTTGTCCCTAGTTGCCTGGACCCTGGTCCTGGGGGTTTAGAGCAGGTGCATAGTGGCTCAGAATGTGAAAGCCCAGTGAGAACTTAGTTAAAGAAGGTTTTGGGGATATGAGATCTGGCTTGGTTGGAATTGGCCAGCCTTAGGAAGAGCAATCTCTCCAGGGTCCACAAGGCCCCAGATGTCAAGGCATCAGAAACATATGGTTAACACAATACTCTAAAACCCATCTGTCATGGGACCCCTCTCCTGACTCACCTAGTTTGGTCCTGCTACAAAGGACGGCATGCCATTTTCTTCAGGCCCCTGTTAGTACACTTTTTCCTTGGGTGGGTGGGGGCTAGGTGGGTACTAAGTGATGTATTATGAGGGAACAGTTTATTGATTTGTATTCTCATCCATTTATTTAAATACTTACTAATCAATTATAAGTGTGCCAAGCAAAATAGCCTCCTAAAAGAGCAAAGTTAGCCTTGAATGAAGATGCCTTCATAATGAAGTTAGCCTTGAATGAAGAAGGGGGCATTTCAGTTATAGTGACAACAAGGGGCAGCCGGAGGCCATCAGACTGACTGTGGGTCACGGTCAGGGAACAACAGAACAGGGAAAGCTGGATGAAGGAGAAGAGAGCCACTGTGGAGAGGGATGGCCAGGAGGCTGGAAATAAACCACGGAAGTCTCAAAGTTAGGGGAAGAGTAGCCACAAGGGAAATAGTTGACTGCAAAGAGAAAGAGGCTCATCATGGACAAACTATTTCACAATGACTTTGGAACCAGCCCTATTTATTTTACCTTTCTGAAAATATCTGGTTTTCGAAGCAAAGAAAAATAAAATAGGGAGTGGGATGTATCAGACCCACGCCCCTAATTACAGCACTTTTACATTTCGAGAGAAGAGAAAAAAGTGGAAGTAAAAACCTCTTTTTGGTTTGAACCCTTGGAGAACAGGTATTCCAGAAATCAAACAAACAAGTGAATTTTAAAGTCCTACTCATATAAGTTTGAAGGAGAGTGCCCCTCTTTCAAATTATTTCCACAAGAGGCCAGTGTGTACTTCTTTTCTTTTTCTTTCCATTCTGTCATTATTCCCATGGGTTTGACAATGAAATGTCTGAGTTACATCAGGAGTAAAGGTAAGGAGGGGAGAGTGAGGACAAGGGGTTAGGTGACTTCTACAGGTTATAAAAAGTGTAAAATCCAGACATTAATGTTTCATTGTCCAAATAGTTTCACTAGTCTTTTTTATAATTGAAGAATAATTGACATACAATATTGTTTCAGTCTCAGGCATACAACATCATGATTTGATATTTATATACATTATAAAATGGTCACCACAATAATTCTACTTATCTGTCACTATACAGAGTTATTACAATATTATTAACTATATTCCCTACGTTGTACCTTACATCCCATGTCTTATTCATTTTCTAACTGGAAGATTATGCCTCGTAATCCCCTTCACCTATCTTGTCCATCCTTCCCATCAAGATGTCCTTCCCATCTACTCCATCCTTCAGATTTAGAGAAATGAAATTGAATGGTATTTGTTTCTCTCTGCCTGACTTATTTCACTTACCCATTACCCATTAAGTCTATCCATGCTATTGTAAATGGCAAGATTTCATTCTTTTTAATGTCTGAGTAATATTCCATTATATTTACCACATTTTCTTTACCCATTCATCTATCCATGGACAACTAGGTTGCTTCCAAATCTTGGCTTCTGCAAATAACGTTGCAGTGAATATAGGGGTGCATATGTCTTTTCAAATGAGTGCTCTTATTTTCTTCAGATTAATACCTAGAAGTAGAATTGCTAGATTGTTGGGTAACTGTATTTTTAATTTTCTGAGGAATCACCATTCTGTTTTCCATAGTGGCTGCACCAACTTACATTCCCACCAACAATGCATGAAGGTTCCCTTTTCTCCACATCCTCCCCAAAACTTGTTATTTTGGTTGCACTCAGTCTTAATAGCAGGATTCAATTTCTACATTAGGCCCACTGGTCTTAATATGGGAACATGGTGTTAGCCTAGGCTTGAGGAAGAAAAAATAGACAAGATATGACATAATTCTAACCATGGTGAAGTAAGAATTTTAAAATTCACAAACATGTTGTGTCAGAGGTTATGTTTCCCAGGAAGAGGACTCTGAGACTAAATTTCCTTGTGGGAAGTTTATTGGAGAGTACTCTTGGGACCTGTGGGGAAATGAAGAAAGTAGGATTGGGAGGAAAAGTTGGGCTATGACATAGTCACAATGAAGGTTCACATTACCCCATAGGGATATTTAGTGCCGAGGTGTCCTTGCTTGGAGTTGTCTCAGATTGGAGAATGGGGGCCAGGCTTTTTTACCCTTATCCTGTTATCTCTACTTCCTGCTCCTTCCTCCCTCTGGCACATCAACCTTCTTGCTAATAATTACTACCGTGCGGTCCATCCTTTATAACTTTCCTACCAAGTCACGGCCTCTGTCTCTACTTCTTCTCCATCTTCACCTCATCCGAGAAAGTTGCTCCAGGTCACCACATGGGGCAGAGGTTGAAGCAGGTTGAGTTATGCATCAGGTCTGAGTACAAAGGAGTATGGTCAGGGAAGGAAGTATCTGGAAGGAAGTGGTATCCATTGAACAGTATATTGAATGTGGTAGCCCTGTCTTGAAGTCTCTACACTCTACATCAGGATCAGGAGAATCTCACTGGTCCCAAAGGGCACTCAACCACACTTGGGCAAACATGCCACAGAATGAGTAACTCTCACTCCACCACACTTGGGCAAACATGCCCCAGAATGAAGATAGGAAATAATTACTTGTGCTCTAACTCCTTAGACCTGTAGCCTCTCTTGGATTGACTCATTCTGGTCACTCCACATGTTCTTTTCCTTTGACGCCACAAATGATATGCCAGGGCTGGAGAAGGGAAGAGAGGGGAAGACTTCCAGGGTCAACAAGTGGGAAATATTGGGTGTTCACAGCAGGCAGGTAGTTCGTGGGAAGGTATTTACATGATTGTGAAACTGGCAAACACAAGAATGGTAATGGCCAATAATGTGATGTTGATTTGTAGGTTGAGGGCAAAGGGTGAAAGAGCCACTGCTTTCTTGGGGCTGGTTCGTGTTTAGGAAAGACTGGTAGCCAGTGAGGTTAAGGCTGGATATAATTATGGAAGCCAACCAAGTGTTAAAATGGCAATTTACTAAAGGCTACAGTTTTAGAACTGTCATCAGCTTATGACCTTCTAGTTCTCCTTCCACCTTCTCATTTTCCAATTTGCTAAATTATAGAATATTCAAGTCCACCAGGGTTTCCTGAAGGAGAAATTCACCATTTTCCAATCTGTGTGAGTTTAATTATATCTTCGTGTCTTAGCATAGTGATTTCTGGAAAGCTCAAGTCACAAAATACAATTTCCACATGGTTCTCAAATGTCTGGTTTTAAGCACAATGTTTTCAACTTCCAAGAAGAGATAGAAATTTCAAGAATAAACTTAAAATAACTTTGTCATGAGATAACTAATGAAGGAAGGAGGAAAGCTGTGATAACCATCAAGCAGGATCTTAAAAGGGAAGCATTGGGAAAAGGCCATATATTAGTTACAGTTCTTAGTCACCAAACAGAATAGAACCCAAACCACAGCAAAGGCTGTTTTGTTTGCAGAGCTAATATTAATTTCTCATGCACCTCTATGAATCCTTGGCCATGTTTCTGTAAAGGACACATCTCTTAAATAAACAGATTCCCAAAAAATCCATCAAGATTAAAGGCTTCATTTTTTTTTTCCCTTAAGAGAGGGCAAGCATCTAAGATTGGTGCAAAGTGGCCATCATTGTAGGAAAGGGAAGAAATGTCAAGGGAATGGGAAAGCTAAGGAAAAAGCCACTTCTCCAAGCAACTGCCTCTTCCATCAGTTCTCTGCTCTGCACTTCAGAGACTGTTATAAGGTCTCAATTATTTAAGATATCCGGTCTTTCATAATGTGTCATAGGAAAACGTCCATGAGAGGAGTCCAGCATGGCATATAGTTCATCACAAAAAGCCCGATGAAAGGATCTGCCTCTTCAGACAGGGAGAGTTAAATTTTAAAGTAATGGGATCTAAAAAAAAAAAAAAAAAAAAAAAAAGGTGGCATATGGGTTCCAAATGCCACACATCTCTCCAAAATTAGCCCGATGTGTTGAAGCAAATTAACTAGAAACATCTTCTGTAAAAATGAACGTGGGAGTACAGGTGCCTTCCAGTGTTTATGTATCGTACAACTTCTCTAAATCAAACTAATGGAGGAATGGGGGGAGAGTGTGGCCCTACTCTTAGGAAAACTGAAACAGTTCCGACTTCTCCATTAAATTTAGCATGTCCCCTTGGGAACAGTCCCTGTGTCTCATTTTTTCCTTTCCCATCATTTTCCCTCACTTTCCCATTCCATTCACATGTGAAGTAGAGTTAATTTTAACTTTCTGTCTCCTTGCAAATAGAGAGCAAAGATAAGATGAAGTGAGGAATGGGGAAGCGTTCTGATTTGTAAAGATACACACTGACTCTGGCCTGGACCCAGAAACTCTTCTGAGCAAGAGCGCTACAACCCCTCTATGCGCACCTTCGCGGGACGCTGAAGCTCCACCAAGGACAGCCCCACAGGGCTGAGAGGGGAGGAAGCTGGACAACCGCCCACACAGTCTATCCGTTAATACAGTCAACTCTGTGGATTTCTGCTCACACGTGTGCCAGCTGAACTGTCTCCACATTCATCTTCCCAACACAGAAAAGCCAAAATGGAATCTCCTCGTTTGCAGGAACCATCCAGCAGTAGTGACGCACTGTTCTAATCTAATGCTGGGGGGGGGGGGGGGGGGAGGCCATCTGACGCCTCAGAGTCTCCGTGTCCTCCATCACAAAAAAAAGTGATGAAGAAAATGGCCATAAAGTTTCTTTTCACCTCCCGTACTTGGGGGTTTGAAAATTGGAGGAAAAGGAGGGCAGAACTGACCAGTTCATGTCCTGGGCACCAGGCCAGACATTCTACCTCGCCATTGTCTCCTCATAATGAAAATAACTTTGGTTCAGTTAAGGCCAATACAGCCTCAATCTCCCACTGGTTTGAAAATCAGTCGCTAGACTCAACTCAAAAGCAGCTGATTCTATTTCTGTCTGACTTTCGGTGCCAAAGCTCAACCCCCAGTTTGTTTGGTTTTAATAAATTTATTCTGTTGTTGCGGACATTGTGTAAAATGGAAAAAAACAAGTCTAGACTGGTTTGAGTTCAGGAAGTTAGGGGAGGGTCTCTTTATTAAAAATAAACATCCTCTTTCTTGATTCTTTTTCACTCTTTTCTCACAAATCTGCTCCCAAAGCTTTTGGAATCCAGGCCCCACTGAGTGATTATTGCCCCAGATCCCTGAAGAATCCCTGCCCATTTCATGAATAAGAACTCCAAGAATACAAGAAGGTCTTAAGGGAAGTTAACAGTAATAAAATTTGGACAGGACAAAAAATTAATTAACTGAACCTTGGTAGGATCTTTAATCTTCCTTTTATAAAAGCTGGCACATTAATCCCAGTGAGTGAGACCCATTTTTATCTTCATCTCCCACTCTATGTTTTTGGCACTCACTAGCCTTCTAGCTTTAACTAAGGATGCTGGTCTTTATCATTTCCTGTCCCAGGCTCTATTGTGAGATCCAGGATTGGGTTCAGCCCCTTCTTTTCCACCTTTTAGGGGTTTTCCTTTCCTTGTGAGTCTGTCACTTCCTTTTCTCCCCATGAATTTTGTGAAGTGTTATTAAAATATAGGGGCTTATGATCAGTGAGGTTCACAAATGACCTGCAAAAGGCATCATACTAATAATTATTTCTTTAAAAAAAACAAAGATTTTATTTATTTGTCAGAGAGAGTGGTGGGCAGAGGGAGAAGCAGGCTCCCCAATGAGCAAGGAGCCCAACATGGGACTTGACCCCAGGACCCTGTGATCATGACCTGAGCTGAAGGCAGACACCTAACTGACTGAGCCGCCCAGGAGTCCCACTAATAATTATTTCTACTTCTTCAACAAACGTTTGGAAGGGCCTGGTAGAAGGCAATATATCCTGGTAGTTAAGCATACAGGCTCTGGGGCCAAACAGTGTGATTCTACCATATATTAACCGTGTGTGTTTACGAGTTTCCTAATTCCTCTGTGTCTCAGTTCCTACAGTTCAAAATGGGAATGATAACAGACTAACGTCCTAAGTTTATTGTGAAGAACAAACAAAATAGCACAAGTTGAGGACTTAGAAACCACTTGGCACAGAGCAAGCATCAATTCTGATCCCTGAGGAATACCCCAAGTGGGCAGACACACACTTCACAAGCTTTCTTTGCTTTTCCTTCTCCCCTTCCTAGTTTGTACTAAAGTACTAGGTATTCATGCTATATAGAATATCAACTGCACCTTCCCTGGTTGGCAGTCTCTTGTTAGCCACCTAGGGCCACACTCAGATAAGTCTCTTTGGAGGTCCCCTTGGGCCCAAGGGCTCCCTGAGTACAGGATACAGGGGTGTATCAACTAATACAGCAGATCATATCTTATTGCCACTCTTATTGGCATACATGTCTAACTTTCTTTTACAAACATATAGCAGGGCACCTGGGTGGCCCAGTGGGTTAAGCCTCTTTCAGCCCAGGTCATGTTCCCAGAGTCCTGGGATTGAGTCCTGCATTGGGCTCTCTGCTCAGCAGGGAGCCTGCTTCCCTCTCTCTCTCACTCTGCCTGCTTCTGCCTACTTGTGATCTCTCTCTGTCAAAGAAATAAATAAAATCTTTAAAAAAATAAAAATAAAAACATATAGCATAAGTACACTAGGTGGTACAAGTCAGTTAAGGGCCAGACTCTTGGTTTCAGCTCAGCTCATGGTCTCAGGTTGTGGGATAGAGCCCTGAGTCAGTCTCTACATCCAGCATGGAATCTACTTGAGATTCTTTCTCCCTCTCCCTCTACCCCTCCTGTTTGTGCTCTCTCTCAAATAAATAAAAAAATAAATAAGCATATAGCACACACAGAGAAGTCATTACAATGAGCTATCTCGTGGATTCATCCAAAAACCTGTTGTCAATCATTTCTTTCCACTACGTCTATGCTAATCTGAAATTACATGAGCATGTGACAGTGACCAGTCAGAAAGAGACAGCACAGAGTTTGTCTTTTTAGTGTAGAAAACTAAGTTGCCTCCAAGAATAAATTTGCTGGAACCTATTGATTTTCTTCTCTTAGAAAATTTCTCTCTCTATATATATATATATATATTTCCTCCACTCCCTATCCTCCTGAGAAAGACTATACAAATTACCCGCTGATGGACAAATTAGCTTTTCGGAATTTAGCTATTTACCTAAGAGCTTTTAGAAATTATACATATAAATTAGACATTTTACTGATGGAAAATTAAATCAGGGAGGTGGGAGGAAGTGTTGAAATATGATATAAAAAAAACTTTTTTTTGAAGTAATGTTTGTGGACAAGAAAAAGGAAAAAGAACAAGCAAAGGCAAAAAAAAAAAAGGGGGGGGGAGAAAGAAAGAAAGAGAGAGAAATGAAAACCAAAAAAGAAAAATGACATTGGAGGTTTTCCCATGCAAAATGAGGAGGCACAAAATGTGGTCCTCTTCTGCTTCTCTTTTTTTCTTTCTATCTATCTATCTATCATTTCTTTCTCTCTCTCTGGTTCCTGTGTCTACTCAGTTGATAGATGGCCACAATAATTCAGGTTAATCAATTCAACAGATATTCAAAGGCAGTCTAGAATAATGGAAAACTCAAATCTGAATTTTGGTCTCAGCTCTAGTGTTTACTCATTTTTTTAGGAGGTTGGTTTTCCAAACTCAGAATGGGGATAACATGCATACCTGGGGTGGGGGGTTATGAAAATTAGAAATAATATAGGTGAAGTATCTCTAATATACTAAATAACAAGTATTATTATTATTACTACTACTACTAAGTAATTTCTACGCCCAATGTGGGACTTAGACCCACAACTGCAAGGTAAAGAGTCTCATGCTCAAAAAAAACCCAAAAGTGTTACATGTTGTACAAACTGAGCCAGTCATGCACCCCTATTATCATTATTATTACAAAGTATATAAAGCAATATAAGTAAAACATGATTCTTATTCTCAGAAAGGTTTATAAGCAATAAAACCAGAAAAAAATTTCAGAAAAACTTTCTGAAAATGTTGAGGAAATGAGAGCAGAATGCTTAAAGACACATAAAAGGTTTCAAAATTTACCCCCCAAAACAAACATACTGCAATGGCATTTTTATTGGGAAATAGATTTTTGCCTGGTTATTCTCAGGCTAATTAAATACTGTATCAGTGGTCACACACCACATAGGACTTGGGCTGGTCCAAAGAAAACAGACAAGATTTAGATAGACAGAGGGAGAGGAAAGCATTCTAAAAGACAGGAGTGGTGTGCAGCAAAGGGACACAGGTGTCTGAGACGATCCTGAACCTTCAGACACAGCCCAGCCGCCGTGGGAGAAATTTTGCCACCCTTGCTTTTTTTTTTTTTTTTTTTTTTTTATTTGAGAGAGAGACAAAGTGAGAGAGCATGAAGAAGCAGACACCCCATGGAGCTGGGAGCCTGATGTGGGACTCAATCCCAGGACCCCGGGATCATGACCTGAGCTGAAGGCAGTCACTTAACCAACTGAGCCACCCAGGCACCCCGCCACCCTTGCTTTATTCAGAGTTCCATTCTGGAACTTTTTTTATACTCTCATATCCTTGCCCAAGGCTCAGAGACCTGCAGCTGATCTCTTGACTAGTTGCTACATTTTCCATGTTCAGCCCGGAACTCTACTCTAGGACACATTTAACATTGTTCCTCCAGTTCTATCCCATGCCTTCCCTTTCCTTGATAGTAACTTGAACTTGACCAATAAATAGCATCTTTTTCTGGTCTATCCAGATGATTACTCAGACTGATTCCATGAGGCTATTACAGCCAGGATTCATGCCGACTACTTGGTCCCCAGAGAGGGAATGGAAAAAGACACGGAAAATACAAGATATTTGTAAATCAATTTGACTGAGGCAGAGCATTTAGGAAGAAGAGTGGCTAAAAACGTTGGCAAAATCTTTTACAGAATTATAGAGTTCTTTCCACGCTGCCTCTCTCATAAAACACTTCTTGTTTGCCAAATTATATTAGCTGAGAAGGCCCATGGCCCACCAAAGGCTAAGTGACAGACTAAAACTTTGGGTCTTAGGTTATGCCAGGTCACTTGAACTATGTAGCCAAAGTCAGCCTCTCCAGAGAGGGAAGGGCTTTCTCTTGTCTTCTTACAGGGGAGTATTTATGGTCATAGTCATGTTTTTTTTTTACAACAAGCCCAATAATAAGCCATCATTAAAAAAATGATTTCACAATATTTTAGTGTGACTTGGTCAAACAACAAATATGTATCGAACGCCTACTCTGAGCAAATCATCCCGATGAGCTTGTGTGTTTAAACCCTCTGTGTAACTCTATCTGCTGATATTGTACAATATATTTATTGTTTGATTTTATTATTATAACTTGTGAAGGAGTTAGGAAATAGTAAGCAAAAGGATTTGACAGGATTTATCTCCTTCGTTCATTCCTGGGTAACAAACACCTTGTTCTGTGGAGGAGAGCAGGTGGGAAATATATTTCTCAGAGAGAGAAATATTTTTCATTTATTTTGAAAAATAAATGTGTTTCATGTATATGGGCTAATGACTCCCATAGTTGCATTTCCTGTTCAGATCAGGTACTGAACACCAACTACGTGCTCTACATTTCTATCTAGAGATAACAAAACATCTCAACTCATTTTCATTTGGCCTTAAGACTGTGAACTGCTCTAGATCAGCAACACCTGTATAATCCAGAAACAAAGGACCCAGTGCTTTTGTGCCACACTTTACTTCTACATTTATTGGTTCAACATTACCTTCTAAGTAACTTTATATCCCTCCTCCTTTCCTTCTTTTCAATATCATCTTAGATTAAGTTACCATCACCCAGCACTGGGCTATAACAATGGCTCCCCAAACTGTTCTTCCTACATTAACTCTTGCCCCTTTTCAATCTATTCCCTATACAGCAGCCAGAGTCATGTTTTTGGAACAATATTTTATTATGTCTCCCTCCACCTTATTAAAGTTCTCCAGTGGTTTTCAATTAGCTTTAAAACTTAAAAATGTTAGGGAGCCCCTGGATGGCACAGTGGGTTAAACGTCCAAGTCTTGACTGTACCTCAGTTTTTCTCCTCCTGTTTTTACTTCCCCCTTTATAAATTTAACTCTTATTTATACCTCGAATTGCAGACCAAACATTCTCCTTCAAGCAATTTTTTCCTAACCTCCTAAATCAAGTCTGGATCGATTGTCACATAGTTTCCTAACTGAAGTACTTTTCCTTCATAATATTTATTAAAGTTTATAATTATACATTTCCTGATTATCTGGTTCAAGAAGACTACATGCCTTGGGTAGACATGTCTTGGGTAGGGCCATTAGCATAACCCCACACAGCGATAAGCATGTGTTAGGAGTAGACGGGGTGAGCTAACCCAAAGGAACATTCAAATATAAATAAGTGAGCTGCAGATCGTGCTGTAAATAGGTGTAGACCCTCAAAGTAATCCTATAATCCTTCCATTTCTTCTTTTTCTTTTAATATTTTATTTATTTACTTGATAGAGATCACGAGTAGGCCTAGAGGCAGGCAGAGAGAGAGAGGAAGGGAAGCAGGCTCCCCGCAGAGCAGAGAGCCTGATGCAGGGATGGATCTCAGGACCCTGGGATCATGACCTGAGCCAAAGGCAGCGGCTTTAACCCACCAAGCCACCCAGGTGTCCACCTTCCATTTCTTCTTAGCACTTACCACTAGCTCCTATGAAATTATTTACTTGCTTTTTATTAGTTCACCATTTGTTCCCTCTGCTACTGGGACCTACACATAGTATCAGCTTGATGAATACATGGTTTGAAAAATGAGTGAAAGGGAATGTCACATTAAAATGAAAAAAAAATGCATGACTCAATTCAAAAGAAATAACTCATGCCACAAAAATGAGCTTGTGCCCCATGGAAGAAGGAAATTATGTCTATAATTAGAAGTCAGTAGAAATGTGGGAGGCTGGTCAGTGTCTGAGAGTAATATGTATGACTGAGAGTGGAAATGAACACCAAGAGAGGTAGCCATGGAGAGAGCAGCAGGCATGGTCACATGATTACAGTCGTTGAATGCATCTCTGTAAAACCTCTGTTTATGGTTTGTTTTGTTTATAGATTTATTTATTTATTTATTTATTTATTTATTTATTTATTTAAGAGAGAAAGAGAGTGAGAGGGAAGTCTTCCTGAAGCAGACTCCTCGCTGAGCCGGGAGCCCCTTGCAGGGCTCACCTCCAGGCTCAGTCCCAGGACCCTGAGACCGTTACCTGAGCCAAAAGCAAGAGTCAGCCACTCAGCGCCCTGAACCACCCAGGTGCCCCTGTCATTGCTATTTTAATAAGGGGTAAAACTAACAATGAGCAGACAGAAGAAGCAGCGGATGAATCTTGTATTCACCCCATGTAACCTCTTCCGTGGAGAATGAGCCTTAAATATTGATTCTACCCTCTATATATTCTAAGCAGCTGAAATCGTGAAATCCCACTATAGCAGACCTATGAACTAAGAGAAAGTGTTGAGGTCGTTATTCTAGGCTTGGCTGAGTTTTGGGGTTTTTCAGAGGCTAGAAAAATGAGCAGTACAGACTGACCAAGGTGACTCATGCCAATGAGTCATTCATTCTTTCCATTGAGAATTGTTCAAAACAAAGCAAAACACCTTCCTAGTTCCGGAATCTGAAGTAGGAAGTGTAGTGTCTGTGCCCTGGCACAGTCTGAACCTGGCTAACTCCTGAGGAGACTCTACTGTCTCAAAATGCAGGAATACCTACATTTTTGCTACTGTTACATTTGAGTGACTAACTGAGCCATTTTACATTCTGGGTTGTTTTGAGAACTGTAGCAGGTATATCTTTGTATCAAAAGGAGCCAGCATCTAGCACTGTGTGTAGCACACAGTTAATATGCAATAAATGCTGTTGGATAAATGAGTCAATAAAGGGCCAGAAAGAAATTCATCCAGCAGCACAGGGAGATTACATGAGTGGTTGTTGGTATCTGTGTATTTAAAAAAAAAATAAAAAGTCTCCCATGAGAACTCAAAAAGTTAGGCTTACTCTGAAGATGGGTTTGAATTCTAAATATATACCAACTTTGTATTCAAGAACTCTCAAGTTGATAAGTTAGCACAAAATTCTGTCCCCTTGGGCACTTGCATAAAAAGTAGAATAATTCTGGACAATCTAATGACTTGGTTGTTTAGGATTCCCACAAATAGCAGCCTAACTAAGATAAACTCATTATCCAGAGACACAAAATATGAGGGAACTCATCAACATAAAAATCAAGAAGAGAAAATTAATGAATAGGAGAAAATATTTTAGCAAACTACTCAGAATTTGGTATGGAAGAGTATTAGGACACATAGAGGATAAAATGAGAAGGTCCAACACAAATTAGTAAAAGCTAAAGAAAGAGGTGTTAAAGAAAGCGTGGCAGAGGCAATATTTGAAGAAATACTGTCTTTGAAAATGCATGAATGGAAGAAAGACATGAATTCATCACATTACACAAGCACAGTCCTGAGCCATATAAATAGAAACCTAGCCACAGCTACCCATATCCTAGCAAAACATGGAACACCAAAGAATTACAAGAAAAATCTTAAAATCACTGAAGAAAGAAGGCAACTGTTAGACTGACCTCATATTTTACAACAATGTCATAAGAAGCCAGAAGATAATGGGAAAACATTTTGAAAGTACTAGGGAAAGCAAATTTCAAACTAAAATTTTTATTTCTAAGTAAACTATCTCACTTCAGAGGAAGGAAAAAATAAATATATTTTTAGATTGATTTTATTTATTTATTTATTTATTTATTTTGCAAATGGGGTGGGGTTTGGGGGGAGCAGAGTGAGAGGAACAAGCAGGCTCCACACGGGGCTCCAACTTATGACCCCAAGATCATGACCTGAGTTGAAATCAAGAGTCAATCACTCAAGCAACGGAGCCATCCAGGTGCCCCAAAATAAATATATTTTTAGACAAACACTGTAACTTGTTAGTAATGGATTTACTTCAGAAAACTGTACAAGGAGAAGAAACTAATTGCAAGGGGTTTTGTAAACAAGTGTGTAAGTCAAAACAAACAATAGCTGTATGACACTTTAATGGTAACAGTGACCAGTAGTGGGATAACTTAATAATCAAGGAAAGTAAAATAATTTAATAAGGCCAACATTAGAAAATCTATTATTGTAATTCACCATACTGAGAGATTAACGGGGAGAAAAACAGTGATATTACAACAGATGAAAAAACATTAGATATAATTTAACACCTCCTTGGTTTTAAAAATAACTCTTAGAAGATTAAGATCAAAAGAGAACATTTTTCTCCTGAAAAAGGATACTCATTTAAAAATCTATAAATATATCACAATATAATCAAGGGCAACACAAGAAGCATCTCCTTTCAAGTTAAGAACAAGGTAAGGATACGTATTGTCTACCTTATTCCTACCAATGCAATAAAACAAACAAAAAAATCTAAAATATATTTTTGAAAAGAATACACAAAAACATCATTATCGAAATTTACTGTTCATATATTTTCCTACACAGAAAATTGAAGGAATCTATAGAAAAATTTTTTTCAATTAATATGGGAGTTCTATATGATTACCATGTTATAAACTACAGGTTGTAAAAAATCCTCAGTGTTCTTAAATACACCAGTAGAGATCATATACAAATGTAATTTTTAAAATGTCACCCGCAAAAACACTGAAAGTCATAATAAATCAAAAGATGTGCAAGATCTTTGCATAAAAAATGTAAAATTTTGATGATAAATATACTAAAGAAATTTTAAAACATATCATGGTCATGGGTGGAGAGATTCAATTTTCCTAAAGATGTCATTTCTTCCCAAATTCCTCAATGAATATAAATGTAATTCCAAGAAAAAACCCAAGAAGATTTTAAATAAAATTTGGCAAGCTAATCAAAAAAAACATAGAAGCCAAAAGCCAAGCACAGCCAAAATAATTTTAAGGAAAGGGGAAAACTTAGTCTTCCAGATAGCAAAATACTAGATGTCTTGGGAAATTAGATTTGCTATGGCACAGGGAAAACAACTATGGAACAGAATACAGAAACCAGAAACAGTTCCTCTTTAATGGGAGCTTAAGAACATTGCAAATCAATGAGGAAAGGATGACCTATTACATAAAAGGAACCAGAACAAAAATATTTCCGATGGATTAAAGATCTAAATATGCCTCCATCAGAAAGGATGAATACCCAACTTTTGTATTAACATGGATGGGACAGAGGAGATTATGCTGAGTGAAATAAGTCAAGCAGAGAGAGTCAATTATCATATGGTTTCACTTACTTGTGGAGCATAAGGAATAACACCGAGGACATTGGGAGTTGGAGAGGAGAAGTGAATTGAGGGAAATTGGAGGGGGAAACAAACCACGAGAGACTGTGGACTCTGAGAAACAAACTGAGGGTTTTGGAGGGGAGCTGGGTGGGAGGTTGGGTGAGCCTGGTGGTGGGTATTAAGGAGGGCACATTTTGCATGGAGCACTGGATGTGGTGCATAAACAATGAATTATGGATCGCTAAAAAATTAAATTAAATTAAATTTTTAAAAAAATATAAATGTGAAAAATAAAAAGTAAAATTTTTGAGAGATTGTCTTTATGACATCTCAAAATTTACAACTGAAATTTTTATTGGGATTGCATTGAGTTTATAGGTTAAGTTCAGGAAAATTGATATGTTTATGGTGGGAAATCCTCCTATCCACGGACATGGAAGTTATGTCCATCCATTTAGATTATTTTCCAATCACTCTTGCTGGAGTCTTAGAGTTTTCTTCACAGAGAGTCTATGTATTCTTAGCAAACTCAAAGATACCCAACAGTTCTTGTTGGTATTGTGAAATGTATTCTATTTTCACTATTATTTTTTTTTTTTAGTTATTGCTAATGTAAAGAAATGGTACTTTTTCAATTGATCTTTTACAGGCAACTTTGCTAAACTCTCACTGATTCTAATAGTTTGTTGGATGAATGATTATTTTTGTGTTTTTTAGATAATATTGTCTCAAAACAAGGTTATTTATCTTTCTCTTCCTTTTCAGCCCTTGTTTTACTTCTTTTCTCTCTGTATAGCCCTGGTCAGGCCTTCCAGTCCTATGATAAATAATAGTGATGACAGTAAACATGTTTTTCTTATCCCTAGTTTTAAAGGAAATGCATTTTAACTTTCTCCATTAAGAAGAATGTTTGCTGTGAGTTTTTGGCATATGACTTTAACCAATTTAAGGAATTTCCTATCTATCTCCAATTTGGATATATATGTGTGTGTGTGTGTGTGTGTGTGTGTGTGTGTGTGTGTGTGTGTGT
>ML102189.1:34615-57440 GCA_003697995.1 Taxidea taxus jeffersonii
TGTGTGTGTGTGTGTGTGTGTGTGTGTGTGTGTGTGTGTGTGTGTGTGTGTATGTATATACATATATATGTAAAATTTATATATTTGTATTTCTAAATATATAAATACAAAACTAATGCATAAAATACATATAAAATTAAAATATATACATCACCAGCTGCTTTTTCTCCATCTATTGAGACAATGACACGGGTTTGTTTTTGTTTTTGTTTTTAAAGATTTTATTTATTTATTTGTCAGAGAGAGTGAGCACAGGCAGACAGAGTGGCAGGCAGAGGCAGAGTGAGAAGCAGGCTCCCTGCCCTGCCGATCCCAGGACGCTGGGATCATGACCTGAGCTGAAGGCAGCCACTTAACCAACTGAGCCACCCAAGCGTCCCAATGACACAGTTTTTGTCTTTTGATCTATTATTATGATGAATAACACTGATATATTTTCTAATGTTAAAAATGGTTGCTTGTACTTGCATTTGTAAGTACAAACCTACTTGATCAGTATTAGACTTCGTACTATTTTTCAGACTATGTTAACTACTATTTTATTTAGGATTCTAGTATCCACATTCATAAAAATAGGCCTGATAATGTTTTCTTCAGTAGTTTTTATCCGGTTTTACAACAAAGAGTTCACTCCTCTCATAAAATGAACTACATATCCTTAACATTTTTAACAAGTTGTATAAGATAGAAACTACTTCTCAAATGATTTATATGTCTGAACTAGAAAGCCATCTACACAGGGGGTATTTTGGAGGAGAGTTATTTTGTTGCCATTTTTATTTCTTTGACGTTTAATGATCTGTTCAAATTTTCTATTTCTTCTTCTGCCAGTTTTGGGCTTACTACTTTTTTTTAAAAAGATTATTTATTTATTAATTTGACAGAACAAGCAAATTTATTTATTTGAGAGAACAAGCAGGGGGAGCAGCAGAGGGAGAAGTAGGCTCCCCACTGAGCAGGGAGCCCAGGTGAGGCTGGATCCCAGGACACTGAGATCATGACCTGAACTGAAAGCAGACACTTAAAGGACTGAGCCACCCAGGTGTCCCTGGGTTTACTACTTTTGCTTTTGCAGAGATATTTCTTTTATTTATTTATCTTTCAAAAAGTAAGTTTATATACATATCTACTACATTACATTTTGTTGTATGTTTCACCGATTTTTTTATTGTATCTTTATTACTTTGTTCCTTCTTTTCTTTGGTTGATTCTCTTGTTCTTTTTCCGGCTTGGGTTGAGTGCTTACCTCACTTGTTTTCAACTTTCCTTTTTTTCTGATTAATGTATTAATAATGTATTAATTATTAATTATTTTCTCCCCAGTACTACTTTGATCAGCTCTCACAAATTTTGATATGTAGTGCTCTCCTTATTACTCAGATCTAAGCATTGCTTTATGTCCTTTAATCCTTTATTTCATTTTTTCCCCCTAGGGATTATTTGATAATGTATTTTTGATTTCTAAATATTTTGCTTTTTTTAGCTAACATTTTGACATTAAATTCTAATTTTATTGGATCATAATCAGAAAGTACAGCCTATTTATAATATCAGAACTTTGACTAAAGCTTCCTTTGTGTCATGAAATATAATACTGAAATGAAATATAATATGATAAGGAAAAAAATTTTCCACAGAACATAATTTAAGGGATGCCTGGGTGCCTCATTTGGTTAAGCATCTGCCTTTGGCTCAGGTCAAGATTCCAGGGTCCTGGAATGGAGTCCACACTGAGCTCCTTGCTCAGCAGGGAGCCTGCTTCTCCCTCCTCCTGCTTGTCCCTCTTCTCCCTCCCTCTCTCTCTCAGACAAATAAATAAATAAAATCTTTTTTTTTTAGAAGAAACATAATTTAAAGCTTAGTTTAAATGATAGACTACATGTCGTGACCTACATACATTTATTTAGCGAATCACTGCAGTATCTCCATATCTTTTCCTTGCTTGATCTTTTCTTTCAGGATACTTAAAATGCCTTAGGGTCCTTCAACTGCCCTGTGTTTGAGTAATTAATCTTAATGCCATATGGAAATCATTCCTACAAGTAAACCTTGCGAAATCTACTCATGACAGCCTATGTTGTTGCTTTGTTTGAGGCAACAGAGAAACATGCTGGGAAGAACAACGAGTCTGCTTTTTTACTTAATCTTTGAGCCTTCGCAGAAAAAAATGCAGCCAGATGAACTCTGCTCAGCCTTGGAAGCAGTCAGTCCAGGTATAGAGCACAATATGAAGACCAAATGTGGGGGCTGAGAAATCCAAGTTAAAGTTGCCAGACTGGCTAGTGTCGAAAGCTTTAAGTTATTCCAGGAACATTTTTACTTTTGCACCATTGTCCATTTTTTTTCTGGCACAAAATATTAAATATTTTAAAAACTGCTTTTCTGGAAAGTAAACAGCCTAGAGAACAGCCAATATCTGTATGTCAGTTTCTTCTTGTCCCCAAGAAACTTTGGCCTCAAAGCACAAATCCCCACAAATCCTCCAGTTCTGGCTTGCTGACCTTGTGAGAAAGTTCATATGTCATAGTCATCTGAAAATGGGAAGAAAGTGCTGAAATTCATCCCAATAAACACAGCACAGCTTCTGGGAAAAGGGAAAATGATACAAAAGTGCTTTCCTTTCAGCTATTCAGTAAAATGTTCAGTGAATATAAAACATTTGCATTATCAAGGTAGAGGAGAAGCTTTTGGATAGCCTAACTCTCCCTCTTTTCCAAATTAACTTTCTGTATATTAATTATAGATAGGTCAGTTATCTTTTTCTTTTTCAAGCTAAAAATTGTGCTTTGTTTTAAGCTATCTGGCATAGATGAGAGACTTGTTTTGGTGAACCAGGAAAAAGAAAATGGAGAAAGGAAAGAAATGACATACTGTTCAATAAGTGTTATCCACTTCTAATTTAGGGAAAAGGGTATTTAATTAATTAACTAATCAATTCCACCCTTTGGCAATCTTTCACATATTCTTGATTTCCTTCCATCGAACTTATTATATCCATAATTGGCAACATGGAGTCAAGTTTCTTTTTCTTTTCTTTTTTTTTTTTTTTAAAGATTTTATTTATTTATTTATTTGTTAGAGAGAGAGAGAGCACAGGCAGACAGAGTGGTAGGCAGAGGCAGAGGGAGAAGCAGGCTCCCTACCAAGCAAGGAGCCCGACGTGGGACTCGATCCCAGGATGCTGGGATCATGACCTGAGCCGAAGGCAGCTGCTTAACCAACTGAGCCACCCAGGCGTCCCCAAGTTTCTTTTTCTGATTTCATGTTGCAAGTACAGGTCTACTCCAACAGATCAACGTGTAAAAATTTCGAAGGAAAAGCACATAAGGGCAGAGCTTACATTTCACACACAACAAGGGTACATTGTTTATTTTATTCTTCCAGAGGAACTCTTGCTTTTCAAGGGACTTCTCTTGAAGAAAGAGTGTACTTTTTCATGTATTTATGCTGTAATTTAATTTTACAATGTTATTATCTGGAAACCCTTCAAAAATACTGCTATTTCATAAAGATGATAATCAGCTAATTCAATTGTTGGATTGTTACATAACACGAAGGTAGAAAAAATAGGAGTGAAATCACATTTTCCCTTTTTTTAGTGTATTGTATAATTATTTAATGTTTCAAATTATATCGATTTCTTGTCTTCACAAGAATTAAATTTATATTTTAAAGGGCAGGGATATTCCAAGTATGTGTTATGAGACTATTAGAGTGGATTGTGAAGGGCAACTTGATTGAGCTCTTGTGGTTTTCAAGCACTGTACTAGGTTTGCAGGTAAGATGACAAGTACAGGACTAGCATTACAAAGATGAATAAGACACAAACCCTGACTTCACTTGAGAAGCTTAAAGTTCAGTGTAGAACACAATCATGTAAATAGACAATTTCAGTATTCTGTAATCAAGTCAGATAAGATTTATGAAAGGATGTCATAAGGTTACTGTGAGAACATAAAGAGATATTCAACTCAATGCGTGAACTCAGTAAGAGAATTCTTTCTTCTTTCAGGAAGATTTCAGTTAATCTCCTTTTCCTTTGGCTCCCATTCTTAACACCCACTAATTTTCTCTTACCCAAAGCCAGAGGAAGAGCTCTGGTGAAAAGTCCTTTCATTCCCTCAACAAAATAAAAGTCTCTTTCCAAATTCTCTAGGGACAGGAAATAAATAATCTAGGCTTATGAGAAAGACAGGAAATACAAAGAATGATAAATTGGAAGAAACAGAGTCGGGGTGAGGCCACCAAGATTCAGATAAGCACTGGTTATAGGACTGCTTAGGTGAATGCCCCCGGCAGGCAGGGCGGAATTGGATTTCCGCTGGTCGTCCCAACCCACATTTCACGCACTGTTTTCCAGAACAGTGCTATCAGGGAGAAATCATATGTGGAAACAATCTCTCATCTCACAGCCAGTTTACTTTGTAGCTTGATCAACAAGGGCATGTTCTGCACTATACTGTCCCTCATATGAATCTCAATTTTTCTCCTTTGTGTCCTCTCTAAATATCCTTTTTCAAATGTCATCCTATTTCCAGGGTTGGCAAGGACTAGGTGATGAAACAAAGGAGAGAAACTGAAGAATTACACATCTTTTCCCTGAGATTTTTCTCTCACTGACTAACCCCTGGCCGGGGGAAAAAAAAAAATCTTCTTTTTTGTCCCAAAGATTTCAAAGCATATCTACATCTGATGCAAATGTAGGAAGATACTGGACTACACTGGGAAACAGCAGCTGACAGGGCCTCTGGCAGGCAGTGGTTTATGTGAATAGAACTTCTGCAAGACATCTAGCTAGCGGATTTCAGACCAAGGGGTTGACATCTGAACACCAGTCAGCCTGGGAAGCATCACCAGCAAAGTAGCATGAAGAACAGAGTGTTCTATTCAAACACCGAAATATAGAATCATTTCTGTCTTGTTTATTTACTTCAAGGATGAAATAATCTAGAAGCACAAAATTACACCAGTCTATTCCAACTCATGCTGGAAAAGAGATTTAAAGTATCCATTCAAAAGTCACATAAGTATTACATGGCTGTGTCAGAATTAAACTACTCCGCCATCTCCCAATTCGGTTCCCATCAGAGACCTTGCTGATTCAGCTGCTCCCGCATTTTGCATTCACTCCTCTGCTTTGACCATCCTTAGGGATCTGTTCCTCAGCTACTGGGGAAGATCATAACATTAAAGCAATAGTGTTAAACCAATTTTTTTGAAACCACATTTATTAAATGCATGTACACCACGGCATTGCGCTCCAGCCATTACTCAAGGAGCTCTACATTTATTGTCTTCTTTTCGTTTTCTTTTTTCATTTACTGTCTTATTTAATCCATCCAACAGTCCTGTGAGTCAGGTTTTATAAACCTTCATTGTGTCGCTGAGAAATGTGAGGCTCAGGAATTTTAACTTGCCGAATGTCACACGAGGAGGTAAGGGGCAGAACCAGAATTCAAATCCAGGCCTTTTGTTTTGTTTTGTTTTGTTTTGTTTTGTTTTGTTTTGTTTTACTGAGGTATAATTGACAAATAAAAATTGTATATATTTGAGATGTGATGACTTGATATGCAAACACATTGTGAAATGATTACCATGATCAAGTTAACATATCCATCACCTCCTGTAGTTATCTCATTTTTAGCATAGTAAGAATACTAAAGATGATTAGCAACTTGAACTTGAATTAGTTCAAGTATACAATACAGTATTGTTAATGATATTTACCATGCTACACAATAAATAGACCCTCAAAACTTATTTATCTCATAACTAAAGTTTGTACCCTTTGACCAACATCTCCCCATTTCTTACCCCTGGCCCTTGGCAATTACCATTCCATTCTCTGTTCCTGTGAGTTCAACTTTTTTAGGTTCCACATGTAAGTGAGATCATACAGTATATGTCTTTCCTCTTCTGACGTATTTCATTTATTATAATGTCCTCCAGCTTCATTCACATTGTCACAAATGGTTGTTATGGCTGAATAATATTCCATTATGTATCTACCATATCATCATTATCCATTTATCTGTCACAGACACTTAGACTGTTTCCATAGGCTTCCTTATTCCAAAAAGCATATCCCTCAACCAGAAGAGCTATTCACTTCCTACAGAACCTTTTTTTTTCAGTGTTCCAAGATTCATTGTTTATGCACCACACCCAGTGCTCCACACAATACATGCCCTCCTCAATACCCACCACCAGGCTCACCCAACCCCTTTCCCCTCCAAAACCCTCAGTTTGTTTCTTAGAGTCCACAGTCTCTCATGGTTCATCTCCCCCTCCAATTTCCCCAAATTCACTTTTCCTTTCCTTTTCCTAATGTCCTCCCTGTTATTCCTTATGCTCCACAAGTAAGTGAAACCATATGATAACTGACTCTCTTTCTTTAGAGTCCTTTCTAGTTTATGTGAATGGTTTTTGTCTGAGAGGGGTACCAAAAGTATGGAGGAAGTAAGAAAATGGAATAAGGATGGGAAATGCTCACACACCTATGGTTTGTTTTGTTTGACAGACCAACGGAAGAGCAGGTGAAATGTGCTAAAGTACAAAGGAATTTGGTGGGTTTGATTCATGCAGCTAGACAATAGATTTTATTCTAGTCAATATGTTACTTAAAGTTAAAATCACTTTAAAAATGGTTTAAATCCTCATTTAAATGAAGTACCTTCAGATTATATAAGATCCATCCAGATATCTATCTAAAACTGAAGGATGTCAAAGAGCATATTTCATTTCTCAGTCAACTATTTTTTAGTTTCTCTTAATAACTAATGTCATTCTAGTTATGCTTACTAAATTTCCATTACATCATTTGCTGTCCTTTACAGCTCTTGTCCTATCTTCCTCCAAAATAACTTCTTACAACTTACAACTGTGTTCCCAAGTTCCTGTATACCATGATTGCTGAGCAAAGCTGTCATCCTCTCCCTTCCCCTCATGTCTTGACAACTGTTAACTACACTCCTCTTCTTCTTCCACTTTACTCATGCAGACATTCCTTCTACCTTGGAGTCACCTGTTCTATGAGTCACCAATATCTCCTTCAACTCCTATCAGTTATTCGAGTCCCTTGCTTGCTGTTATACACTTCCTTAACATAGGAAGGGTATTTTGTATTGATGAGTTGGGATAATGAGAGGCGAATACAAGGACATGGCGAGTGTGGGATGACAGTAGAAGAGATCTGAAAGGGCTCCTCCCCCTCCTCAGAAAGGACATCTGGTCATGGTGCAGTGAGAGAAATTCCCCAGACTTTAATTTCACACCTCCCTCAGAAGCAGCAGCGAGAGTCTAATGAGTACATGGCCAACCTTTCCTAACTTCATGCCCAGCCAAGACAGGAGACACAGAACCTGTTCTCTGTTTTGTTTTGAGTTGAAGGAGCAGGCTGAACATTGAGTCTAGATTCCAGTTTTGCTTGCGGTCTAACGAACTGTAGATATGGACTTTTAGACACTGAAGAGACAGTAGTCATAGATCAGACTAGAGTTGGTGTCAGCTGATAGTCAGCAAACATGGGATTTCTAAAGTAAGCTGAAAGGCCTTAGAAAGCAACATATTTGAATGGGAGCTTCTTTGAACAGGTGATTTAGTGTGTAGAATACTGGATAACAAACAAATGGGGGACTTCAGTTTGGATACCAAATTCATCCCTTCCTCTGGTTTTATAAGTCATTTAACTATTTGGATGTAAGTGACAAAAGGCAAATCTTTAATTTCTATTGTCCTATTTCAATATTAAAGAAATTGGCATTTAAAATACATGTATCCTTTTATAATTTTATCTTTATCTCTGAAACTTTAGATTCAGCAATCCCTGGGGACACAATCACAGAATTCTTTAAGCAGGTGTCAGAACCTTGGGTACTAATGTGTGGTTGTATCAAGTGATTCAAGTTGTATAGCCCAGTGTTTCTGCGAAATCAAATAGCCTTTAGCCATTTAGTTACTATGTGAACTTGGAAAAAATACATAACCTGTTTGAGTCCTAATTTTCTCATATATACCATGTGGGTGATTATACTCAGTTTGTAGGATTATTATGAGAAGTAAATAACATAATGAATAAAAAGTATTTATCATAGTACCTATATGATACATGCTAATATTATTTGGATCATTGTATAATTATTATTTCACATCCACTATGTTATTTAAAACTTGAAGCTCTTAATGGAAAGGAAAGGGGTAGAGAAGATGATCTATATGAGAAGGGGGAAGAAATGAGACAGCTATTCCCATCCAGAAGACCACTTTATTTACTAACCAGGCTTTTCTGCCTTTCCCCAGACATTTCTGCCCAGGATTTCCTAGATGTCCCTCCCATACCTGAGTTTGACAAGCATTTATTTTCACTTAGTTCATTTGAGACAAATTAAGAAACTCAGGGATTCAGTGCCTGGGAAGCTATGTCAGTTAAGGAATCTGAGATGTAGGGGCATCTGGGTGGCTCAGTTGGTTAAACATCTGCCTTTAGCTCAGGTCATGATCCAGGGGTCCTGGGATTGAATCCCACCCACGTCAGTGTCCCTGCTCATCGGGGAGCCTGCTTCTCCCTCTGCCTGCTGCTCCCCCTGCTTGTGCTCTTTCTGTCAAATAAATAAATAAAATTTTAAAAAGAAAGGAATCTGAGATGTAAAATCCATTCAAGGGGCTTCCCTTAAAAAAACAGAACTAAGGGGCGCCTGGGTGGCTCAGTGAGTTAAGCCACTGCCTTAGGCTCAAGTCATGATCCCAGGGTTCTGGGATCGAGTCCCACATTGGGCTATCTGCTCAGCAGGAAGCCTGCTTCCCCTGCCTCTCTCTGCCTGCCTCTCTGCTTACTTGTGATCTATGTCTGTCAAATAAATAAATAAAATCTTTAAAAAAAAACACAGAACTAAGAGATCAGCTCTGTCCTAGCAAGCTGGCTAAGTTTCTGTCTCTCGTTTCATTGCCCTTTGTTGTCCTAGAAAGAGATTTTTGTTTTTATTTTCTGGCCTAGTACTTCCTAACTCTTCTCCCCTTTGCCTTTTTCTTTAATGGCAAGACTTAGGGTTTTACTGCTGCCAGGAAAATAATACTGTGAACTCATAAAACCAACATTCTGTAAATAAAGCGGAATCTCATGGAACAGAAAAAAAAAAAAAAGTCTGACTGGAGCCAGGAAAATTCCTCAAGGAGACAAAATACCTAGTAATCTGAAAAAGAAAGAATGGATAAGCAAGGACAGACAGAGGAAGTAGAATTGTGGGAAATATGTTAACTTTATCATTACAATTCCAAGGTCTGCCAATCTTCCTTCTCCTCCCTTCTTTCCTGGAACTGAGAATTTATCTGACCTTGTCATCAGTGTTTTCTGCAATGTTTTGCAAATAAAGATGCTCCTGACTATCTATAAAAAGTCAGTCCAATGAGAAAGCATATCATGTAGACCTCTCTAGGGCCAGTCTGCTGCCTAAAAAACTCTTGTAAAGAAGAGGAACCACTAATTAAATCTGCGATCTAAGATCACACTTGATCCATGAGAATAGGGTCCCTATGTATGGTTTTCTCCATTCTGTTTCCAGTTTAGAGTCGGCACATAGAAGATGCTCCATACACTTGTAAAATGGATTGATAGTTGGGTGGATGAAAGAATGACTAAAGCATGAGGCTACTTCTGGCCCTGGAGGGCATGCTCATGCTTCTCTTTCCTCCTGAGGGCAGGCAGAAGAGGAGGTCCTGTATGGCTCTGTGGCTCCTGTTGCCTGGGTTATAGCATCTCCCATGAGAGATCCTTGTACAGTCTGAAAACACTGCCAGTCATGTCCTATCTCTTCAGTCCCTTTGTTGTCACTCCTGGGAGTATCTGTAAAGTCTCTCCACTAAAGAACACTCCTCTTTAGTTAGGGGAAAATATATATATATGTGTCTTTTTCAAAATTATCTAAAATCCAGATGTAAATTGGAGCTTCATGTGGTCTAATCTTTACAAGATATTTTAATTAAGAAAATACAGATTAGGGGCACCAGGGTGACTCCATTCATTGTTAAGCATCCACTTCTTGATTTCTGCTCAGACCATGATCTCGAGGTCATGACATCAAGCCTGGCCTCCAGCTCTGTCCCTTTCCCTCTGTCCCTCCCCCCTTCCCCCTTCATGCTTGCTCTCACACAAGTGCATGCAATCTCTCTCTCTCAAAAAAAAAAAAAAGCAACCAGCATTAATTAGAAACAATTTTATATATTTCCTGGCAATTCTCAGTCTTTTACAATCTCAAACAAGCCTATTCATAACCAAACCATCTTATTTGTCTTTACCCATGTCTCACTTTCGATGTCTCACATCTTACAGCAGCCTCAAAGCTTTTCTCTTTACAACTAATCTCTACCCAAAACCTTCCCCATCCAGCAAACCAAATCTATAAGGCTTTTCTCATTTCTCTCCTTCCACTTTTTTCTACCTCCATTTTTTTCTCTCTCTCTTTTTTCCAAGGAGTCAATCTCAAACCTTTCTTATTAATACAAAGCCCCCATTGAGTTAGTCTGAGTTGCCACAAAAATATCTTTGAGACAGGGAGTAATATGAGAAAAAAGAAAAAGAAGGGCTTGGAGTTTCACACACACTATTAATTTTTATAAATTTTATAAAAATGGTATATATGAGAACCCATAAATAAATGGAAAACAGTGGAAGGGGAAGATGAGTGGTGAAAGAGAGGCAGTTTCCAACAGAAAGTGTTAGCCTTGCAAAAGTCAAGATGATAAGGAAACATGCTTAAAAGTTTAGGGAAGGGGCACCTGGGTGGCTCCGTCGTTTAAGCGTCTGCCTTCAGCTCAGGTCGTGATCCCAGTGTCATCCTGACTTCCTGCTCAGCAGGGAGTCTGCTTCTCCCTCTGTCCCTGCCTGCCACTCCCCTACCCTGCTCCTGCTGTCTCTGCCTCTCTCTATATATATGTCCAATAAATAAAGAAAATGGTTTTAAATAAACAAATAAAAGTTTAGGAAACCAGTGGAAGCAGTGATGAAAACAGCTTGTGAAGAAAGGTGGAGCTCACATTGGAAAGGGAAAAGTAAGATTTTCATGCTTGGATTCAGAGAGTGTAAGAATAAACAACGGTAATGTCAGAAGGCAGACGCAGCATAGCTGACATTTGAACTTGGGAGTGAAGGAGGCATGCAGAATGGTGCCAGAAAAGACCAAGGGAATGAACGTGAGAGAGACTTCTCTAATTCCGGAGATGGGTGGGGCGGGGGGTGTGGAGTATCCTACTCATTTTAGGGATGAGACACTAAAACCAAATTTGCTTCATCTCATATAAATTGGGGGTTAGTAACTGAGTTGAGTGCATACAAAATGCTATGTGAACAAGCCAAAGCTAGCCTTTTTCCCCAAAAACAAGCAATGTAGTAAACGTTGTAAAGGCAGTGTAGTAAACTGTCTTTTGCAAATATAATGATTTGGATGATTTATCTTGGAAAAAGGGCACTGAAGCCAATCCTGAGACCAAGTTTGTGATTTAAAGAGGGAGACAACCATCTTGTGGTTTAAAGTTTGTGATTTAAAGAGGGAGACAACCGATATTGTGACTAGACGTCACGATGGATGAATTTATCAGGGATGAACATACATTGTCTTCTCTTTGAGGTCCTCTTCAAACCTCTTCAAGGTTTTATCACAAAGAATCTCTCTTAACATGAAAAAATCTGAGGGGAAACCCTGAATTTCATTGGTCCTTCACAACTCACAAATCCTTCAGATTACAAGGATTCCAACCTATTTCCTTTAACAGGGAATCCTTTAGTATTTATAAAAGTTCTTCAGAAGGTGGAGGCTGGGAGGGAAAGTACATCCCCAAAAAACAAAAAGAATGAGGCATGTAGCTTCACCTGGCTGTCCATTACTGCTCTTTGAAATAAATTATTGAAAACTATACCGACCACTCCCATGCCAACCTTTTGCTGTTCCAGCCAAGTGACAGGTCCTGTATCTTCAGCTCACCTACAATCTGCTTCTCTGTGACTCAAATCTCTGTCTGCCAAGAGGACTCTCGGGTACCGACAGCCGAGACACATCTTAATAGAAAAGGTTTTCTGATTGTCCAAGAAGAAACAAACAAACAAAAAAGCAAAAACACAAAAACACCTCTGTCTACAATACAACCAGAGGCACCAAATTACAATCCTCCTCTGAAAGAAAAGAAATAGCACTTCTGCCACTGAGGGTATAATGGCATATGGACGCATATGTTTGTGAAAATCTACGTTGGAGGACACATGACAGCTAAAGCACAAAATGAATATAGTAAGTAGTTATTACTTACCTCCTTAGGGACGTGTCTTGTTTGTCTCTAGATCTCCCACAGCACCTAGCACAGTTCCTTGCCTCTCATGTGTCACTCGCTAAGAGCATATTGGATTAGATCATTATCAGGACAATGTCTTCAGAAAATGAGAAGTGGGCACCTTTTTGTCTTTGCTGCCCTTTAGATGAGTGGTATCCAGCCTAAGAGGGCCTTGAGGCACAGGATTGGACTCAAGACACAAACCTGGATGGACAAGTTATAATGGAGCCAGTTGAGGAAACACAACTCATGGCATCACTGGGCATCTCTGCCCTGCTGAGCACTAGCAAAAATGCAAAAGTTGTCTATCACCAGGCACATGTGCAATTGGTCTAGAATTGATAGTTCAACCCTACTGGGAAAATAAGTTTACATTAGAACCAGTGTATGAAGTGAAGTGCTTTGCCCCCAGAAACTTTCATCCATCCATCAGGGGAGCCAGCAGAACACTACAGCTCTGTCTGCACCTCAGACCTGCAGTCAGGGCCAGGAGAGTGGGTCGGAGAAGGAATTAGAAAGGCAAACACGTGTTGTGGCAACTCCCTTCTCCGTGGACCTTTGCCCAGGTCTGGCCCCAAAATCAGGGCGGCCACAATGTCCATAGCAGGGCAGCGTCCTGCTGTAGCACAGTCTGGCCAAGGACTGAGGGGAAACTGCCCACCCAGAGCAGATAATATCTGGAAGGAATGAGGATTTGGGAAAAGTCCCAGTGCTAGTTTAGGGCCAACCAGTCTCCACCTTCTCTGGCCCCCTCCCACTGGTTCCTCCCCTTTCAGCTGCTCTAATTCTTATAAAAACTCCACAGCTCCACAGCCTTTCACGAACAGCCCGCAGGAGCTCTCTTCTGTCTACTGCTGCAGAAGCCAGTGAGACCAACCCACGGGACACGGAGAGACCATGAAGAGCCTGCTCCTTCTCTCCATCCTGGCTGCCTTGGCCGTGGCAGCTCTGTGCTATGGTGAGAAAACTTTCTCCTGCGACTTTTCTGGTTTTTGTTTCTGCCTCTGATTTCAATTTATCTTTATTTTTCCCTTTCCCTGCTCCTCTTCTTCCCCCTTTCTCTAATAGAATCTTAAAGTACCATCAATCTAACATTTCCTAAGCCCTATGGACACTGATTTGTCCCATCAAATCTTTACATCTGAAATATCCAGACTTAGCAAGCATGTCCCGTCTATGGCAAGTCACTGTACACCTAGAAATCTTGCTGTTTCAGAAAGATATTAAATTCCCAGCCCCTGAGCTCTCATTTTTAGGGATGTTTATTTATACTTTGATAACAGTTGGTTAAAGGTATTAGTTAAATCACTCACCTTTAAGAAAACCAGTTATCACATGAAATGTTAAGTTTAGCCTTCTGCAGGGACAGGACAATCTCATGAACTTCCTACATTTGTTCAGTGAATTAATTTTAAAATGGAGTTCTACATTTAAAGAATCTCAGAAAAAAATGGGTGTATAATTTCAATTGTCGAAAGATAAATTCCACCTGGTTTCTCTATGCTGCTAACTATACCTGTGTCTATTCAAAGCTTATGAAAGAGAATCTGAAGTAAGATTATTTTCAATCCATCTTACGCTTCAATTATCTGAATATTTAGATGTCCTTGAACCTCAATTATATTAACAACCGCTTGTACTTTTCTTCTGACTCTTGAAATTATTCACATGGTTTCTGTATCAGAGGATTTGGTCTCTTCATCTCCTCTTTGGTTTTTCAAATAAAATCACTTGCTTACAAATATAAACCTCTTATTGCCAAATTTACCTGCTGTGCACAGAAAAGTGGTAGAAAGAAGAAAACTTTTGCTTTGGCATCAGCTCAGCTTTTCCTCTGAACTGGCTTCAGCCTAGTGGGACTTATCACCTGGAACCAGTGGTTTCTGTGACTGCCAAGTTCACACAGGTTCTTAAGAGGCTTTCAGAACCTCTCAGAAACCTACCTTGGTAGATCCTGGTTGACCATCTCCCCACACTGCCTGGAGGACCTGGGCTATTTTCTGGACCCCTTTGTCCTTCTCAACCCTGCTCTTGGACAGGTCCCAAATGAATCAGAGAAGAAGCCTCTCTGGAAATCTGTGTGTAGCACTTAAATCAGCTTATTTCACTAGCCTGAAGACGTCACAGCCCTTGGGAACTTGTAGCCAAGACTGTAACCACTGGCTCCTTCCTCATCAGAAAAACTGAAGTGTAGAGATCTCTACACCAAGGACAGAGCTAGAGAAACAACTCCTCAATTCTAAATGCCTGAAATTTGTAATAATCCCACTGCTCACTATATTCTTCACATCTTTTTGACTCTTTTCTCTCCTTCTTTCCTTAAACTTAGACCGTTGTCATAATATGTGATAAATAATAATCAAAGGAAACTTTTTTTTAATTCCAGAATCTCACGAAAGCATGGAATCCTATGAAATTAGTAAGTGAATGTTTGACTTCCTTATTTAAATCTCATGTTTTAAAGAATCTCTCTTCCTATTCTTTTTTTTTTTTCTCTTCCCATTCTTAAGTAGACAAAATGATAATATATGGAGGTCATATAGGGTAGGGAAAGAGGGCCTCTTTTGGAATACTAAATTTAAAAATCTAATGACTATCGAAATCACTAGATGCACAGTGGTTTAAGCTTGAAATAGTGTGATATGGCCTTGAAACTGCCTTCAGCAGAGTTGGAGACATTTGGAAATTTAAAGCTGGCCCCGCATCAGCCACACAGATGGAAAACAAGGAGTAATGACAAATGGTGAAGTATGGCGAAGTTTGGAATTAGAGGCCTAGTCAGCTGGGAAACCACAGTCGTCAGCATTACACTGAATGCCATTGAGTATCTGGACTTAACAAAGACTGAGTACAGGAAGAAGGAACATATCACCCTCATTTCCAATTTGTTCATTATTTTCATAATATTTACACAGTCCATTTCTGGTAATCTAAAATTATGTTTCACAAGCCCTCAGGACAGAGAATTTCTCCTCATAGGAATTAAAAACACACTGACTAGGAATACCAAATTGAGAAAGGCAAAGTGCTTGCCCAAAGGTGAAATAAACAAAAATAACTGTGGCCTATGTAACAAACCTCTAAAAAACATATACTGATTTCTTTTGATTAGGCAGTTTATAAAATCTGCTTTACCTTTCCCTCTGAGTTTCGTAAGATAGCTAGTTACATGAAATGTATGAGTTAATGAGTTTTCAAATGTATTTATGTCAGGAAATATTCATGGAAATATCTCTAACTACTGCTTCTCTGAAACTGCAATTATTTCTTTTTTCTTTGAAGATCCCTTCATTAACAGGAGAAACGCTAATACTTTCATGTCCCCACAACAGAGATGGAAAGCTAAAGCCCAAGAGAGGTGAGTAACAAAACTTGATGAGGGGAGGTAATTTTACCCAATGTAGCACCCTTGATCTGAATGGAATGAGAAACATTCCATTTTTTTAATCATGTGTATCATTTCTAATTGTATCCCCAAATCAAAGAATTTAAAACAGTATATAGAAAACAACTGAATTTCAAGAAGACTAGCTTGTGAAAGACCCAGAAAGCTGAAAGAGGGAGAAGGGAAAAGGAGGACAGAAAGAAAATTTCTGTTTTCGCTTTTAAAAAAAAGAGAAAAGAAAAGAAAAAAAAAATCCCCCTGTTCCATCTTCTCCCCTATTAAGTATCTCTAATATTGGGGGATGAATAGGATCTCTCTCCTATATTTTCTTATTCTTTCTTCCCCCCTTTTCCTCCCCCCTCCCCACTCTGTGCTTCTCATTTTGGGCCTCTTTCCCCTCCCACCAACATTCTAGGATCAGAGAACGCACCAAGCCTGCCTATGAGATCAATCGGGAAGCCTGTGATGACTTCAAGCTTTGCGAACGCTTTGCCATGGTTTATGGATACGACGCTGCCTACAATCACTATTTCCGGCGGCGCCGAGGAACCAAATGAGATTAGAAAAAGTCTCTTTCTTTCCAGAGCCTGGTGTCCGGTTTTGTATTCCTTTGCAGTAGCATCATTGAACTACATAAACACATAAGAATTGCTTACTTCTTAAATGTTCTTGTCTGGCTGCTGCTCTCCTTCCTGATCCCAGGCTGATACACAGTGTAAGTGCAATGTTGTGAAAGGTCAAGAGGAAGTTAAGATGTGTGATTACTACATAATAAACTGTTGGTTGGATATTTTCAATTTGTGAGTCTGATTTCTTCTGGGAAAAAAGTGCTAAGATATTTAAACCATGGCCCATCTAACCCAGAATAGGAAATTCTGGAAATTAATCATATTCTAATGCTCATTAGAAACATATCTACATAGCAAGAATGAAACTTAGAAGACATTCAGTTATAATTTGTCTAGACTCTACCTTGGGATTGGTGAATGCCTCCTGTTATATGTTTTCTAGGGTTTTCAAACCTCATAGGTGATTAATCATATGATTTTCCTGCTCCCAAACTTTAAATGGCCCTAAATTCCCTCATGTGGATTCCAGGCTTTATCCTGGCTCATCACTCTCATCATAATGTCTTGAGAGTTATCATTACCTAACATGTCACAGTTTTTAACTCACCTGGGCCAAGAAAATGTCACTTTCACAATCACCAGAGATTTTTTAAACAATTCAATCCTGGAATTTTGGAACCAGACAAAATGCTATAGTTCCCTCTAGCTTGGTTTGCCAATGAAGAAATGAGGCTCCAGAGTCTCCTGCTTGGTAGTTCAAGACGGAGCCCAGGACTTCTCAATCCCACTTTAGACTTCGCTCTTCCTGCCATGATAATTCATCCATGTCCAACTTTTACATCCATTCCTTTTGGTAAGCCCACTGCCTCCATCTCCTCAGTGGATAATCTTTCAAATCCTTCAAAATTCAGCTCAAAACTCAAGTACTTTATGAAATCAGTAATGATTAAATCCACCCACCTCCTATCACACTACTCAAACCAGTGTCTAAGTCTTCAACAATATATGTAGAGTCAAGTACAATAATACTATTCAATTCATATTTTGATTAAAGTTTATTTTTATGCGTATTTCCTTGGCTAACATTATGGGAAGAAACTGCAATTTCTTTTCTCTCTACAGGCTTGGTAATATGTTCTGTTCACAGAGGGTTTTCAATGAAAGATGAATAAAAACAGACTGACTAGTCATGCCCGGAAGTGATCTCCCAATTTTAAAACTGTTACATTCATGCAATAATGTGTATTATATAATTTAACCATCATCATATTAATATGATGTGAGCGTTTTATCATTTTCTCAGCTATTTTGCATGTGATAATTCATTGGGTCTTACAACAACCTAGAAGATGGGTAATATTTATTAGATGGTAAAACTGAGACTCAGAGAAGTAACTTCCTAAAGACATTGTAGTAAATGCAATGGTATGTTACTCAAGCTGAGATATTATTCCCCTGACCATCAGGTACATGGGCAGCTGATGGTTCCCAGCTTAAGGACTTGAGTGCAATTCTCTACAGATCTCTAGAGTTCTCCCTTGTGTGCATCTCTCTCCTGTCTGGTACTCTTCTTTGTGATCACCAGCCACCTCTCTGGACTCTCAGCTCTGTCTCCTCAGTTTAGGAAAGCCATAAGGCTCTGCTGAGTTCTGCTGTCTGTCCTGTGGCTGAAAACTTTCCAGGAAGTTGGGACAATTATCAAACTCATCCTTACTTGCATCAGTGTCAGGAATTCCAAAAGAAGGCAAAAATAGAGAGTAAGGGGAACAAAAATTGAAAACGAATGGCAAGATGATAGACTGAAACCTATGACAGAAATCTCATTTTATGTAAATGGCTTAAATAGCCCAGTCATTTTCTTGCTTTTACATATGTTAAGATCTTATTGGATGTTTTTGTTTTTGCTTTAAACAGTCAATTATTTTTTAAAAGGTTTAGATAATACCAAAAAAATCTCATATATTTACTCATGTAGTTGCAATTGTCACAGCTCCTCATTCTTCTGTATGCATCCAGATTTCCATCTGGTCTCATTTTCCTTCTGCCCGAAGGACTTCCTTTAACCTTACTTGTAATTCTGGTCTGCTGGATTCTTTCAGTTTTGAAATTTTGACTTCATATTTGAAATATGTCTTCACTCCATAGCAAATCCTATGTTGCCAGTTTTTTTAATTCTTTTAAGATGTTCCAATGTCTTGTGGTTCTCATTACTCCTGCTATAAAGCTGTTGTCATTCTTTTCTTTATTCTTCTGTAACTTCTACTGTGTCTTCTATGTCTTGCAGCTTCTGAGGTTTTTCTCTTTACCATTGGTTTTAGCCAAAGTGATTATGATGTACCTTTGTGTGGTTTTCCTCATTTTTCTTGTTCATGAGGTTTATTGAGCTTCTTGGATTGCATTAAATTTAGAAATTATCATTATTTCTTATCATTATTCATTATATCTTATATATTATCATTATTTCTTCAAATATTTTCCTTCCTTCACTCCTCTCCTCCTTTGGAGACTGCACCAACATACACTTGAAGTTGTTCCACAAAAGAAAACAGTTTCTTTTAATGTATCTACAAGTTTGTTAACTAATCTTCAATAATATTTAATTTACTGTTAATCCTATCCAGTCCATTTTTCATTTCAGACATTACAGTTTTCACCTATAGAAGTTTGATTTGGGTGTTTTTATATTTTCTATGTCTCAACTTTTTTAACATCTTTGATACAGTCAGGATAATTTTTTTAATGTCCTTGTTTGCTAATTCCAATATCTGTCTCACTTTCACGTTGGTTTTGACTGGTTGATTATTCTAGTTGTTATGAATCTTAATTTCCTAGTTCTTTGAATTCCTGGTAATCTTTTATTTGTCACCAGATATTGTGAATATTACTGTTTTTGTGTGTGCTGGATATTCTTGTATTTCTATAAGTATTCTTGAGCTTTGTTCTGGGACAGTTAAATCACCTGGGAAAAGTTTCATTGCTTTACATCTTGCTTTTAAAATGAGACTAATTCAGTAGTTATTCTAGGACCAGCTGCTTCCCCTACACTGAAGAAAGACCCTCTGAGTACTGCACCCAATGTCCCATGAATAGGTGGTAGGAAGAGACAATAATCCCAGCCCTGAGTTAGTGCCAGCCACTGTTCCCTTGATTCCTCTTGGATGATTATTTTCTTATATTTATGTGCCAATCAATCCTCTGCTACATACCCAGGTATCCGGAGACCCTTCTCTCAATAACTCTCTCCTCTCCAGTATTTTGCCATGTAAATTATAACCACCATATTCTCCTAGGACTTTCAACTCATCTCAAAACAAAATGGCCACCATATTTCATTTTGGTTCCCTCCTCCCTGAGCCATGGCCTGGAAACTCTTTTTTTTTTTTTAAGATTTTTTTTGTTGTTTTTTCTTGACAGAGAGAGATCACAAGTAGGCAGAGAGGCAGGCAGAGAGAGAGAGAGGAGGAAGCAGACTCCCCGTCAAGCAGAGAGCCCGATGCAGGACTAGATCCCAGGACCCTGAGTTCACGACCTGAGCTGAAGGCAGAGGCTTAACCCACTGAGCCACCCAGGCACCCTGGAAACTCTTTTAAGGCCATAAACTGAGGCAATCACAGGACTCACTTTGTTTCTAATCTCTTAGGGATCACCATCATCTTTCATTGATTGATGTCCAGTGTCTTGAAAATCATTGTTTCATATGTATTGTCATCTGTTTTCCTTAGTTATTTCTAAAGAAAGGGTAAATCCCATTTGAGACTCCATATTGCCCAAAACCCCACTGTCAGACGGGACTATTCTGAATAGCCATCTAAGCCTCAGAGTCTCCTCCTAGAATTGGCTAAGGTATTTATTGGAATTCTTTGACAGCTCAAATGTTCACTCTGCCTAGGCCTACATTCCTCACCCCCTCCCAAGTTGTACTCAAGAGTACGTCCCTATAAACCATCTGCACACAAATATCCAACTCTTAGAGTCTGTTTCCTGGGAACCAGATCTGTGACTATCATTCAGTTGCTAAATAGGGGGACCAGGGTCTTCCTGCTCCAAACCTCTTGTTTTATCAATTTCACAGCTCTGGAGTTACAGCTTTTGACCTGACAAGGAGTTCAGCAAAAACCTCATTCAATCCCCTCATTTCATGTTGAGTAGCTTAGAGACTAAATGTTCCAAGGACAGGTGATTTTATTCTCCTGAGAAATTCACTTGTACTGACCTCATAAAATCTAATTCCTTAAGCCAGTTTTTAGAAAGTGTTACATACAAATGGTCCATATATTGGTACCAAACTTTATTGTATGCAATCACACTTTCCAATCTGATGAGGCTAGTTTTCATGTCATTTCAGGTCAGTCAAAATTTTACCTATCCATCTTCTCTGTTCTGTTTCTTTCTTTGATATACTTTGGTATTTCAGAGCTAAGACACATGAAGTGACAGGTCACAGGCCTTATTTTCTTCCCTTTTCATGATCTTAGTAAGACCTTTCATAAAGTAGTACTTCCTGGGAACCAAAGAGTCCTTAAACACAGTCAGAATGCTCTTCTTCCACCCCATAAAATCCATCTTCTGTTTTAGAAAATCTTAGAGAATAAGGACTTTGGAACTCCTAGCTTCACCACTTAGAACTGTGAAATTCTTGGGCAAGTTAATTAATCTCAGTTTCTGTATTTGTAAAATAAGATTATTCTAGTACCCACCTTAACCTTGTTGTAAATGTTAAATAAATGAAATATAGGTGATGTACACAAAACACTGGCATAGCATAAGTGCTTAATAAATGTTAGCTATTTCTACTGTTGCTTTCTATTGTATCATTACTATTACTGTAATGTACTTACTCTAGATATTAAGAAATGGCAGGATGATTCTTCTTTAGGGGTACTTTGAAAGCAGCCAGCAGAACTTATGGCCAAAAACTGTTGATAGCACAGGCCAGTTTGTACCTATTCCATTCTTCCTCAGTTCTCCCCCATGCCATATCTACCTGTGCTGATGAAACATGTAGTTTCAGAATCCTAGGCCAGGGAAATTCATTTTTGTTTAAGGAAAATTCATTGTCTTAGCTTTTGTGCCCACCTGGGTTTAGAATTCATGCAAGTGTATTTTTATGCAGTCGTAGAAGTATCCATATGAGAATGGAGTTAAAGTTACATACTTAAATAGTAGGGCTAGTAGTATATTTAAGCACTATTTAAATCCCTATGTTTAGGGATGCCTGGGTGGCTCAGTTGGTTAGCGGCTGCCTTCAGCTCAGGTCATGATCCCAGCATCCTGGGATCGAGTCCCACATCGGGCTCCTTGCTCAGCAGTAAGCCTGCTTCTCCCTCTGCCTCTGCCTGCCACTTTGTCTGCCTGTGCTCGCTCCTGCGCTCTCTATCTGACAAATAAATAAATAAAATCTTAAAAAAAAATCCCTATGTTTACCTTTTCAATAAAGATAATCTGCAAGTAATCTGTTGTTCTATCTCTGAGTTCTTGAGTACCTTGATTATCCATCATTTGTAGCCTTTCTTTCACTTCCTCAATTCTAACGCTCTAGCCCAGTTCCTTGCCATAATACAGAATTCTAATGAGAGAAATTTCTATACTGAAATAATTTAGATTTGGAACCCTGAAACTTTGCCTAGATTGCCTCTTTTTTTTTTTAATCCATTTCTATTTCATCCTAGATGGCCCTTCTCTGGAGCCCAGACATTGTTACCTCTCTGACTATTGCTAAGTATATCTTCTGCCATGCCTCCTCCTTCAGTAAGAATCCCTAGCAACTGATGTTAATTCAGAACAGAATATATTAATCCACTCGATTTTCTTTGCAAGAATGGAGCATCTTTATCCATGAGGTGTTATCCACCCTAAACTACCAAGCATCATACAGTAGCATGTCCCCAGTAGGAAGACTACATGGTTCTGAGAACTAAGATAAAGAAGCAGGAGTGGCTCTATTTATCATATTGTGTAACCCACAAGAAAGGTTTATACTTTCCCTCCTTACAATTCTAGTATCTGTGGGTTGGAAATTCTGATTCATGTAGAGAGAACAATTTTACCACAGTACATTTAAAAAGTCCCATTTAAGCTCTAGATGCTATCACATCAGTCTCTTCATGCTAAGAGAACAATTAGCAAGTAACAGAGTCATCTTTTCTAAAGGGGATAATTGAATATGTTTATCTGGAGAAGATAGGATTTCTGAATCTAAGAAGAAAACTATATGAGATATCTAGGTAATCCATTTGAATAACTCCTGACATTTTTCTGCCCAATTGTGAGGGTAAGTGGGCAAATAATATGTCAGCCATGGTCTGTAGAAGGGCATGGTGACCACCTCACAACTCTCAGGAATGGGAATCTAGTTCACTTAGTAAATTACATACCTAGACCACCTGCTGTGTTAACTAAGAGTAAGGTAATCAGCAATGGGTAGTTGAAGAGGGAAATAGTGTTAGTAGTGACTTTACCACCAGCTGCAGAAGCACAGGCTGCAGTTTGTCTGGCTAACCTTTGTAAGATTCTAACTTGCTCCAGGGGTGAATGAGATTTCAAATATGAGACTGTA
>RCUC01132804.1:0-22905 GCA_003697995.1 Taxidea taxus jeffersonii
TGGGAGGACGAACCTAAATTACATAGGATTGCTTGGGGCCTGGGGAACAAAAGTCAGAAAAGGATTTATGTGTATTGACAGTGGCAAACTAGATTATAAATAAAAGCTGAAATGATGTAGTGGAGTGTCTTAAAAACCAACTGGATATAATTCAGTGCATTCTGGGAGACACAGTAAGTTTTAGAAAGGGGAATAACAAAGTAAATGTGATGTTTAATCTGGAAGTATAATGGTAGATACATACAGGATAAATCTGAATTTGTAGCGAGGAGACATTTAGACGTTTGTTGGAATAATCGTCCAGGCATGCGGCGTTCATTGCCTATGCTTGGGGGTGACTACAGAAATTGAAAAGAAGAGACGATTGACAGAAAACCATTCTAGAATAAGAATGGAAAAATAAGAGCAAGGAGGAGAAGGATTATTCAAGAATGACTTTTTAATATTTTAAGACTAGATGATTGAGAAAGTGAAACTGTGGATATTTTCCCCAGCATTCCCTATCTCCATGCTGCCCTAAACTTCCAGTTTATCATTTCTAGTCCCAGCCTTCTAGTCCCAGATCTAGTCCTTAGATCTATTTGTGTATCATCAGTCCTCAACCCTTTCCATTTTCTCCTCCTTTCTGCAGGCAGACCACATGCACAGACACCTACCCACAACTGTTTCAGCTCTAGTGAGTCTCCTGTTGTCCCTGAAAGGCACCATGACCTTTTCACCTTAACGCAGTTCCTGAAGTTTCCTTTCCTTCATTTTCTTCCTGGCCAATTACAACTCATCTATCTGGATGCAGCTTATGTATTGCCTCCTTTGCAAAGCTGTCATTAACTTCTCAGAGTGCTCAGCCATTTCTATGTATTCTAGGAGCATTTTACACCTACCTCTGCTGTAGTGCCTAAGGAGATCCATTTTATTGTATGTTTATCAGTCTTCTGCTCCATTTAGTAGTTTTCTAAGAGTGAGAACCAATATCTAATTATTTTTGTATCCATAAACCTACAGTTGAGGCTAATCTGTACTAAATTGCTCAACGAATGTTTTGTTTTGGCTTCCAAGATGTTGAATCTGGGACTTACTCTATGAGCAGTATATTAATAATGACCTAAAAAATCAAAATAATTTCTCCCAAAGGTACAAAGCTGTTACAGATGCCTGTTCTCTTCAGCCAGATATTGACTTACTACCTTTTGGAGACCAAACTGAAATTGGAGAAAGGGTGAGCTATGTATAATTTAATTAAACAATAAACAAAAATCTAGAAAACTCTTCTGGTTGTCTTTCACTTTTAATGGAGCATAATGAAATCTGAGAGCACAGGGGCTGTGTATTCGCCTAGTGACAAGTTCCGGAAACAGGAGCATAGGAGTTTTAATGCCACTCTTAAGTATTTGCTGGGTAACCACCGTCTAAGTAACATTTAGCTAGCTACTAGAGAGTTCTTAAGGAATATAATGCAGTTCCTGTCTTTGATCAAATGCATTTTTACTTACTTGGAGTTGAAATTGAGGCTGCTTCCAACTTCTTCCACTCTTGTTAACATCTATTTAATCTTATTAAAGTGGCCTTTTTTTCCTTTGTGTAAACATGTTTTACGATGACATCATACTATTCTGGGCAGCTAAAAAATATTTATGCTTCTATATAATCTTTATGACAATTTTGGCTAAAATTTTTTGACCCTCATAGGTTTGAAGTACTGGGCATAAATTTTATGCATTATCTATGTTTACAGCAAATTTGTTATATGGTGTTATCATTACTGCGTATTGCAACTAAGGAAGCTAAGTGGTGAAAGTTTGAAGAGCTTGCCCAGGTAGTGGTGTAGCTGGGATTTATGTAACTCTGTAGTCAGTGTGTGTTGTTTTTTTTTTTTTAAATTATGTTAGTCACCATAGTATATCATTAGTTTTTGATGTAGTGTTCCATGATTCATTGTTTGTGTATAACACCCAGTGCTCTTAATGCCTTTTCTTCATTGCAGCACAGTATGGTATTTAAGAGTATGGACTCCTTAGTTTCCTAGTGTGTAAAGGGAATGCTACTCATATATTGGAATTGCTATAAGAAATAAAAGAAATAAGGAATGCAAAGGCATTCACACAAGCCTAGCACATATTAAGTGTGCAGCGTAGTTTAAAATTTTTTATAATTAGTACTTGATTATAAAATATATTGCTATATAGTTCTGTTGAACATAATTGATAATATCAAATTTAAGAGGTATATATGAAGTAAACTACAGACACAATTCACAAAACTAGTAAAAATTTTGGAGTTACTTGCTGTGTTTAGCAGTCAACTCACCGCGTGTTTGGTTATTGATGCTTTTGTACAGCAGAGCTATCTATCAGAGTGAAAAAAGGATCTATGGTACCAGTCAAAAATTATCTTAACATAATTATTAAGTATTGACCAGTACTTTAAAAAGTATTAATATAATTACAAAGTATTGAACAGAAAATTGACAGTTTTCATTTTACCTCACCAATGTAATCACAATTTGATTGATAAATTACCATTAATTTAGGGTTTTTTAAAAAGATGTTTGTATTTAAAGAAAACTTGTAAACAATACATCAGTTACTGCTGGAAAGGGTGGATGCTTATGGTTATTTCTTCTCTAGGGCATCAACCTGAGTGGGGGTCAGAGGCAAAGAATCTGTGTGGCACGAGCTCTCTATCAAAATACCAACATTGTCTTTTTGGTGAGAATATGCCTTTATTTCTACTTCATTTTTCCCTCTGGACAAATGAACCTTTAGAGACAAGTCAAGTGACTAAAGGAAAGACAGTTTAACTTCTGAAATCTTAAAGAACATAAAGGAAACTAATCCCATAGTACAAACCAGATCAACACGTAAGGTTGAAAGTTGGGGTATCTGGATTGGAATCCAAGTAACTGAGGTGCCCCAAATTGTTGCTTATATGAGATTCATAACCATGACTATCATTAATGAAAAAGTCTGTACTGTGTTGGATCAACTGGACAGGTTCATATATCTTCTCATTTATATTTGCTGACAAAAAAGGGACTAGAAGATGCACTCTTATGCATAGTACTCCATTCCTGTGATGTGCAATTCAGACAGTGCATGACTTTGACCGTGAAGCTTTCTAAAAATATAGAAATTTGGTACCACCCTCGACCTACTAAATTATAATTTATATCCATAGATTCTAGAGTCTGAGTCTTAAAAAGCTCCTTGGATGATTCTCATGTATATTGTGGGTAAAAAACTTGGTTCTACCCATGAATCCATAAACAGAATTTGATTATTATGTTGATTACAAATTTTGCTCTAGTTTGGTTCCTCTAGCAGGAGGTAGCCAAAATAACTTAACTTACAAGTATGTATATAAGAGATTAGCAGACTATGTAAATGTGTTTCCTTTCCCTGCCTTCTTCTTCTGTGCAGTTATTCACCATTTATAAATCTGGTTTCCAGACTTTAGAGTTTTCACTCTGTCTAATATTGAGAAGCTCTTCAAAAAGTAGGTTTTAGAGTTTCCCACTAAATTTGGATCTGTTGCTGGGGATAGGAATAGAATTTGGACACTCTGGAAATTCGCTTCAGGTTAATATCCCTAATATTATTTGGGGAAATTTGGGGACAGGAATACCTGTCCCCAAAATTTTCCAGAAAAACACACCATTAAAATCATAGCAGGATCTAGCAGTTAACCTATGTAATTGTAAATCCCTTTCATAGTGGATAGACCCACAGCTGGAAATGACTTCTTGAGTCTTGGGATCAGTTAATGCCTGAACCACCTGAAGACCAAATGACTTGGGAATCTGAAAGAGACCAAGGTTCTCTGGGGTGTAGTATTCTATCCCTGTTCATTCCATTGCCTTCAGTTTAATGACCTTACTTATTTCAGTTGTAGAGTCATGGAATTCAAAGAAGTCATAGGATTAACATTGTAGATTCCCATATCCATTCATTATAGGATTACTTTTCACATCACCTCTAAGAGCTCTTTGATGACTCTCTCTGAAGACAGATTGCTTAACTTCAAGATGGCCTTTTCCTTGTTGGTCAGTGTATAAATTTCCAACTGCTGCCATAACAAATTGCCATAATTGGTGCTTTAAGTAATAATATGATGTGATGGTTCTGTAAATTAGAAGTCCGATATATATCTTACTGAGTGAAAATCCATGTCAACAGGGCTGTGTTCTCTTCTGGAGGCTTGAGAGGAGAGTCCATTTCTTTGCCTTTTTCAACTTCTAGAAGCTTCCCACACTCCTTGGCACATGGCTGCTTTCCTTCATCATCAAAGTCAGCAACTTTGTATCTCTGGCCATTTTTACTAGTCACATCTTCCTCCCTTCACAACTGGGAAAGTTCTCTGCTTTTGAGGATTTGTGTAATTGATTTGGACCTATCAGGATTATCCAGGATAATCCTCTAATCTCAAGGCCTTTAATCTTAATCATATGTGCAAAGTCCCATTTAACATGTAAGGTAACATAGTTACAGGTTCTGGGTATTAGGATATCTTTGGAGGGTGTTATTCTGCCTACCACGGATAACTCTTATTGGAAAGTTATTATGTGATTAAAATTTGCTTCTGTGGATTTTTCATTAATTGGTTTTCCTTCTGCTTCTGCAACAGCATGTATTTCTTTTCTTCAGCCATAATCAACATTTTAATGTTATTTCCACAATTTACCTTACTTTACTTTTCTCTAAGCTAAGCAAGCTTAGTATTTTTAATTCTTCTACAGTAATATAATTTCTCTAACTTTTCTTAATCCTGGATATAATAGTGTTCGTCAGAGTCTCTTGAACAAGTGTGTTCCAGATGGACTCTGGTCAGCTCAGATAACCTTAAAACTATTGGATTTTATGATCTAAATACTATATATATTTTATTGCAACCTGAAATTGAATAATATTTTAGCAGCAGAAAAATTCTATTGATGTGTTTTAATAATTACCTCAAAATGATATCTAACACTTCCATTGTTTAAAAATTCACAAAGCACTCAGTGTTATCCCATCTGATTGTTACGAGTGTGCTGTGAGGGTAGAAGGTATCCCCATGTTAGATGAAGAAATGTATGCATAGAGCGCCTTACTTGAGGACTAAAGACTAGTAAGTGGCAAAGTCTGGACTAGAATAGCATGTCTGTTGAGTCTTGTTTTTCTGATCAGCTAAAATTCTCTGGTATTAAAAAGTATATATTACTGTCAAATTACTACCTATATTGTCCTATTTTCCCCTTCCTTTTGTCTTCCCCCTCTTCCCTGCCTTCTTTCCCTTCCTCAATCTCTCTCTTCCCTTTTCCAACCCTTCTTCTTCCTTCCCTCCTTCTTTCCGTCCATTAATATTTTGTAAATGAACTCAGTGCCATCTTCTGTGGTGGGTAGAGGAAACAAAGGAGAAGAAGACATTACTTCTATCTTTACGGACCTTGTGTAAATAATTACTTGAATGATGTTATGTTTTGCTTTAATTAAACTTAATCACATTAGTCTTTACACAATATCAAAGCCAAATGGAAACAGCTTAATGATGTATCAAGGATATTAGTTATTTTTGAAGCTTTTTGGCATCTACGAATGTGCTGTGTGTATCCGTGAATATATATGTTATTTCCAAAGGTATATCCATGCAAAACATACTACTTACACATACTCATTGAAAACAGGAAGAATAATTAGTGATAACTGTATATATATATATATATATATATATATATATAAATAATGTGCTCTTGAAAATAAAGAATTGTTTATTCATTGAATTGGTCTTTGGACAAATTTTGTTTCCCTTAAAAGAAGTATCTCCCTAAAATATTAATATACAAACTGAATTTTAAAGAATGATTCCCAACCCATCAAACCTAGATTTTTATTAAGCTGCCTTTAAAGATTACATTTGATTTTAACACCTGGATACTCCATAATGAAGCTATGGCCCATAAGTGATAGCAACCATTCTTAAAGGCTTTCTATGACATAGGCATGATTCTAAGTACTTTATACACAGTAACTCACTTAATTCTCAGAACAACCCTATTAGTTTTGGCATTATTGCTATTATTATTATTATTACTGCTATTTATGAATGAGGATACTGAGACTTGAGGGGCTAATTTACCCCCAATCACACAGTAGTAGAGAAGCAAGGATGCAAAACCAGATGGCCTGATTTCAAAGCCTGTATTCTTTTTTTTTTTTTAAGATTTTATTTATTTATTTGACACAGAGAGATCACAAGTAGGTAGAGAGGCAGGCAGAGAGAGAGAGGAGGAAGCAGGCTCCCTACTGAGCAGAGAGCCTGACTCGGGACTCGATCCAGGATTCTGAGATCCAGGACTCTGAGATCATGACCTGAGCTGAAAGCAGAGGCTTAACCCATGGAGCTACCCAGGCGCCCCAAAGCCTGTATTCTTAACCACTGCACTCTTCCTTATTAAGAGAATCCTGGAAGTCACTAAACTCTTATTGTGATGCTTAAAAGGGATTAGCAAAGTATTAATCTACCACCACTTTATTTAGAAGAAAACAATAATAAAATAACACTCCTAAAGCACTTTACAGAGACTTTTATAACACTATTTTATTTGATCTTTGCAAAAATTTTAGGTGCTGACAAGTCTCTCTATTATCCCCATTTTGCAAATGAAATAACCAAGTTTGAAAAATTACCCAGCATCAGAGAGGTGGAGTCATGACTAAAATTTGAGTCTCTCAACATAGAGATAATGAACTTTCCATTTGCCTTACTGTCTTACACATTTAAAGTCACAATTTTATAGAAGACCAAACTGAATTATTATTAAAAACTCATTTCCAATTCATGTCCTATTTCTATGTGAAAAGTGGTCAGAATTATTTGGAATAGTTTGCCTGTATCACAAGGGATTCTTAGGGTTTTATTGGAATCAGACGCAGTAGGTTGTTCCAGAAACAATCAGATGACCTCTATAATCATTACCTGATTTTCAAAAGTCAACGATTTGCTGGTAGCTAAGTTTTGGTCATTATATCCTTGCTGCCTCAATGGAAATGGAGAGAGAGAAACTTTTGTCACTATAACCCTGATACTCGTGGTGTTTTTCCACTTCTGTGGAAACATTTCTTTATCCCACATCACTTTCTATTGATACCTGAACTCTCCTTTTTTAAAGTAATACTTAAGTTCCATCATAACTTCTGTGTTAAAGAAATTCCATATATTAGCAGTTTGTCTCTCTATCACTTATCCAAAATCTAACAATTAGAAACTTCAAAGAAGAGAGTTTTTTCTTGTTATTAAAAGAAGCTAAATGACAAGTAAGAAGCTGGTGTCTGTGATGATTCAAAAAAGAAACTCACTGGATGGTAGTAGAAAGCTTATTCAGGGAGCCTGAGTGCCTCCATCAGTTAAGCAGCTGCCGTCAGCTCGGGTCATGATGCCCAGGTCCTGGAATGGGGTCCCGAATTGGGTTTCCTGCTCAGCAGGGGAGACTGCTTCTCCTTCTCCCTCTCCCTGCTGTTTCCCCTGCTGGTGTGCTCTCTCTCTGTTTGTCAAATAAATAAAAATCTTAAAAAAAAAACTTTAAAAAAAGCTAATTCAGTCTCCTATTCATACTTCTTCTTGGAACATTTCAAAATAATTCATGTTTATTAAGATGATCCAGAGTCCTGAAAGATTTTAAAGTATCTCGCAGGTCATCCAAAGAAATTTCAGGACAATCAAGACAATTGTGTCATTAAGCCCATTTTGTTTAATTACCATGTTTGAAATATATATACACACACATTAAGATATATATGGGTATGTGTATATATGTGTGTGTGTGTGTATAACAATATCATTTTATTAACTGAAATATCACATTGTCCAAAATTCTGCATTATTTAAATGATTTAAATAAATGATATTACAGTAGCCATTTCTCTGTTGTTAAATGTATTCCAATAAAAGCCATTTGAGGACTTTAATTAAATCACCTCTTTATTTATCACTATGAAATCAGTAGACTGATTTTTTAAAAATATTTTATTTATTGATTTGCCAGAGAGAGAGAGAGCAAGCACAAGCAGAGGGAGTGGCAGACAGAGGGAGAAGCAGGCTCCCTCCTGAGTAGGGAACCCAATGTGGGACTCGATCCCAGGACACTGGGGTCATGACCTGAGCCGAAGGCAGAGGTTTAACCAACTGAGCGACCCAGGCACCCCTGATTTTTTAAAAGCTATTATAATTTTAAATCACCTTTTAACTATCTAAGTGCCTTGTTAATATTTCCTTTTCATACAGGCTTCTCCTAAGTACTTTAATAAGGTCATCTTGCTTATAATAGTTTCTGTTGAGGCAGGCAGAGATTGATGGAGCCTTTATGAAATTATTGAGCTAATTGTATCACTAGTATAATGACTGCATACATGCATTTATTCTAACTTCCAGATATTAATTTCTATCTCAATAGAAACTGTTCCTGTTTTTCACTGTCCAAATAATATGCCAATGCAATTTATCAGTATATACACTATGATTGTGCTTACTCAATTGTTTAGAAAATGTTCCCCAGTTGTAATTTTTAAGTATTTTAATATGTAACCAGTAGAATGAGTGGACTTCTTTTTTGGTCCTATAGGCAAAGTAAAAATTTGTCTCATATTGCATGTGTGAAGGAACAACAAAGAAACAAGTATGATGATGAAGACATCTATGAATTCCTTTTTCATTGTTCCATTCACTCTTCCCAGTTCTTTACCAGAAACCTCTACCATTTTCTACTGCTTTGTCCCTGAATTTCTCTCATCCTCTGCTATGAGTGGTGCTTCAGTTGGTGGTTATATATCTTTTCACCATCCTCCCTGCATGTCACTTTGCTTCTTAATTCATTGTTTTCTGGAAACATTCCAGTTTTCTCTAGTAGTTTCTATATTTCTTCTTTTAAGAATTCCAAAACATCAAGCATCTACTTTGATGCTGTGTATAACATTATAGAAATAAAGTGTATATTGAAATAATTAACAGGAATGTCATCACCAGTCAATTATTTCCTAAATTATTTTCTAAGTGTCTTAATCAATACATAAAAACTTCCTTTCTGGGGCACCTGGGTGGCTCAGTAGGTTAAAGCCTCTGTCTTGGGCTCAGGTCATGGTCCTAGGGTGTTAGAATTGAGCCCCACATCGGGCTCTCTGCTCAGCAGGGAGCCTGCTTCCCGGTCTCTCTCTCTGCCTGCCTCTTTGCCTACTTGTGATATCTGTCTGTCAAATAAATAAATAAAATCTTAAAAAAACAAACAAACAAACAAACAAACAACTTCCAGGGTGCCTGAGTGGCTCAGTGGGTTAAGCCTCTGCCTTTGGCTCAGGTCGTGATCTCGGGGTCCTGGGATTGAGTCCCGAATTGGGCTCTCTGCTTGGCAGGGAGCCTGCTTCCTCCTCTCTCTCTGCCTGCCTCTCTGCCTACTTGTGACCTCTATCTGTCAAATAAATAAATAAAAATCTTAAAAACAAAAACAAAACAAAACAAAAAACAACTTCCTTTCTTCACAAGACAATTGTTTGTCAGCTCAGTGGTAGGTATGATATTCTTGTAGTTACTACTATTAATACTGATAATATAATAATAGCCGTCATTTGTTTAGTGTTTTTTACCTGGTACTATACTAAGTACTTTATTTATATTATCTTATTTGATTCAGTTAATATTTTTATGCTTTTTTTTTACAATATATTTTCAAGTCCTTGAATATGTCTATAATAACTGTTTAAACGGCTATTGATTTATCTTGAGTCATAGTTTCCACTGACTGCTTTTTCTTTTGACTATGGTCCAAAATTCCCAATTACTTTACATATCTGTTAATTTTTTCTGTATCCTGGATATTATAGGTGATATATTGTAGAGCCTCTAAATTCTTATATTTTCCTATGATGATGGTTTTGTTCTAGCAAAGGTAGTTAACTTGGCTAGAGTCAAACTCCACCTGAAATTTCCTTTTTTAATTGAAGTATATTTGACAAATAAAATGTATTTAAAATGTATGATCTCTCTGATATGAGGAATTTGAGAGGCAGGGCTCATGACAGGTAGGGAGGGAAAAAATGAAGCAAGATGGGATCAGGAAACCATAAGAGACTCTTAATCTCATGAAACAAACTGAGGGGTGCTGTGGGGTTGGGAGGGGGTAGGGATGGGTGGCTGGGTGATGGACATTGAGGAGGGAATGTGCTATGGTGAGTGCTATGAAATGTGTAAGCCTGATGATTTACAGACCTGTATCCCTGGGGCAAATAATACATTATGTGTTAACTAAAAAATGTACAACCTGTAATTTGATATATTTATACATATATATTTATATTTATCTACTAATAAAGTATTGCAGTTATAGTAACTTTTAATACTTTTCTCTTTTGACCTTAATATTAGAGTTTTAACTGATTTACCTATCACAGTTACAATATTAGGGTATTCTAACTTAATTATGTATTTACCTTTACTAGTGAGTCTTATGCTTTCATTTGTTTTCCTCTTACTAAATAGTGTCATTTCATTTCACCTTGAAGAACTCTTTTAACATATCTTGTAAGGGCAGTCTAGTGATGATGAAATTCTTCAATTTGTGTTTGCCTGGAGAACTGTTTGTCTTTCTTTCAGTTCTAAAGCAGAACTTTGCTGAGTATTCCTGGTTGGTAGATTTTTTGTTTTTGTTTTTGTTTTTCTTTTAGCACTTTGAATTATCACCCCTTTATCTTCTGGCCCGCAAGGATTCTGCTGAAAAATCTGATACACTTGTGGGGATTCTCTTGTATGTAGCAAGTTAGTTTTTCTCTTGTTACTTTTAAGGTTCTCTTTTTGCCTAAATTTGACAGTTTAATTTTAATGTGTCTTAGTTTGGCTTTTTTTCAGTTCATCTTTTTTGGTACTTTTGGTGTTTTCTGGATCTGAATGTCTGTTTCTTTCCCCAGGTAGGGGAAATTTCCAACCATTATTTCTTTGAATAAACATTTTGCCCCTTTCTTTCACTTCTCCTTTTGGGATCCCTTAAATGAATATATTGTTCCTCTCCATGATGTCCTATGAGTCCCTTAAGCTATCTTCAGTCTTTTTCACGCTTTTTTCCTTTTGTTCTTCTGACTGGATTAATTCCACTACCCTATCTTTCAGTTCACTGATTTTTATTCCTCTTGATCTAGTTATCTGTTGAAGTCCTCTATTGAAATTGTCAGTTCAGTTATTCTTTTTGTTCGGTAAGAGTTTATATCTCTTTGCTAAAATTCTCACTTTATTCTTGCATTTGTTTTCCAACCTCAGCGAGCATCTTTATGTGAGCTTTGAACACTGTATCAGATAAATCACTTACTTCCATTTCATTAAGATTGGTTCCTGGAGATTTATCTTGTTCCTTTGTTTGGAACATATTCTCTTGTTTCTTAATTTCCCATGACTCTCTGTGTTGCCTTCTGTGCATAGTAAAGTAGACAGCTCTCCCAGTCTTGATGGACTGGTCTCCTGTAGGTGATGAACCTCATCATTCAACCTGACCCAAGCTCTTGGTTGCCTCTCAGAACTTTGTGACCGCTCAAGCTTCTGTCTATTCTTACTGATTCCCAGTAGTTGATGGTGGGCTATGACCCATCAGTGTCCCAAAGGGGAGGATTGCAGTCAGCACCTAAATGGAGGCTGATTAGAAGCTGGACTCTCAGGCAGCAGCTGAGAAAATATTTAGTCAAACCCCTTCCAAGGAGAAACTGGGAGATGAGCATTTTTGTCTGATCCATATGCACTGAGCCAGAGTGTATAGCCATGTGGGTGCACCTATGTCTATTTAAAAATGGCTTCTTTGTTTGCCATAGTCCCGTGGAACTCATGAATGCAAGCCCTGTTGGCTATCAGAGCTAGGTGATGGGAGCCAGTACATTTAGTGTCCTCCATAATAATTGAGACACTAGAGGTGAGAATCTCCTCCCAGGGAGATAGTGGCAACTTGGTTTTATTGTTAGAATAGGATGGAAAGAATAGACAAGGGACATGTCCAATAGCTCTTTCAGGCTACAGGAAGTTTCATAATCAGGATCCTTAATGCTAATTAGAAGTGGAACCCTTGGGGCGCCTGGGTGACTTAGTGGGTTAAAGCCTCTGTCTTCAGCTCAGGTCATGATCCCAGAGTCCTGGGATTGAGCCCCGCATCGGGCTTTCTGCTCAGTGAGGAGCCTGCTTACCCTCGACACCCCCCCCCCGTCCCGCCCCTGCCTGTCTGCCTACTTGTGATCTCTATCTGTCAAATAAATAAATAAATAAATAAATAAATAAATAAATAAATAAAAGAAGTGGGACCTTCTAGTAGTGGCTTATAAAGTATGCAGTCAGACTCCTTCCAGGGAAAGACTGGGTAAAGCGTTTCTCTGCCTGCTCCCTCTGTGCCGAGTCCTGGAGAGACAGATGTGGTAAGTGCTCATGTGCCTATTAGCAACTGCTTTTCATTTCCTATATTTCTATGGGACTTATCAATGTAACCCCCACTGACTTTCAATGCTAAGTGATTTAGGGGCCTGTCCCTTGGGTAGCAGCCAAAAATTGGGGCTCTATATGTACAGCCCGAACCCTTCACTTCTCAGAGAGAAGCTAGGAGTTAAGGATTCCTTCCAGTTGCATGGTGCTGTGAGGTTTGTGAGGAGAAGGTGTCTCAGTCTTTACTATCTTTTAGATGGGATTTTTTTTTTAGTTTCCCAATGTGTTGAAGTCACTCAACTAGTTTCTGGATTTCCTTCAGAGGGAATTGCTCTGTGTATAGCTGCATAGTCAGAGCACCCATGGCAGGAGGGAAATTAAGGATTCTCCTACATCGCCATCTTGGTCTGGAGTCTACGCCTGTTTTTATTACCTAAATTTCAACTATTGAAATTATTGTTTTATTCTTTCTTTGGTCTATTGTTACAGAGTGTCAGGATGTGTTGTTTTTTGAGCTTGAAGGCTTTATACATAATAATACAAACCACTTGGGATATTATTATTTGCTTTTTAAATAATTTTTAAAGGGAAAGGGAAAACAAAAGCTTCACTTTCAATTTAATGCCTTTCCCCAACAATTTAAATATAGACAGAGTCTGGTTTTTTATAAATTGGATGTTAAGGATAATGTACTCTTAGTCATTTGTGTTTCCACTTTCTAGAAAAATTGAGTCATATCAAGAATATAGAAATTGTTTCCTTTTCTCTTCATTTTCCTGGTTGTAGGATGATCCATTCTCTGCTCTGGACATTCACTTGAGTGATCACTTAATGCAGGAAGGGATTTTGAAATTTCTTCAAGATGACAAAAGGACACTTGTTCTTGTGACTCACAAATTACAGTACCTAACACACGCTGACTGGGTAAGAGTTTAAGAGAAATTTCATTACTTTTAATATTATACTCATATAGATAAACAGGGACAATAGGAAATGCTGTCTTAAATAAAAGTAATTCATTTGGCCAGTTAAGGTTTTTTGTCACAATTCTGGTAATATGTGCTTTCCTTAGATTATAGCCATGAAAGATGGAAGTGTACTAAGAGAAGGGACTTTGAAGGACATTCAAACCAAAGATGTTGAGCTCTATGAACACTGGAAAACACTTATGAATCGGCAAGATCAAGAATTAGAAAAGGTAATTGCTCATAATTCAGAAGAGTTCAGAGCCCACTTTTAAAAAGTCATGAATTATTAAATTCATTTAATTATTAACATTCATTTAAAGGTATATTACCATTTAATATTTGATAATATTATGGTCTTCATTTGAAACCCAAAGTAATTGTATATTTATATGTCATTAATAAATAGGCTACAGTGGGGGCACATGGGTGGCTCAGACAGTTAAGTGCCTCACTTCAGCTTGGGTTGTGATCTCGGGGTCCTGGGGTAGAGCCCTGCATCAGGCTCTAGACTCAGTGGGGAGCCTGCTTCTCTCTCTCCCCCTACTTGCGCATGCACACACTCACACACGCTCACTCTCTCTCTTATCTTAAAACAAATAAATAGGCTACTTTGAAACAATAAAATTCTAATGATATCTTTTGGAGGAAGTGCTCTCAGGTGTTTAGAAGATTTTGATTTGACTTTGAGCCATATTATAATTATATGTGTGTTTAAAACTTAAACTGTTCGCTGAAGCATGGTATATCATTATTTTATCTTAATTTTCCCTCTGTGTATCTTATTTTCTTCATCTGTAATGTGAGGATATTTTCACTCAGCACCTACAAGTGGAGGGTCATGGACAAAACAAAATCTAAGGTGATTTTGAAAGAAGAGCGAGCTGTGAGCTGTGGGTAAAGTTGTTAAGCATGCCTGGAATAGGGCTAGGGAATGAAGGAAAGTAATCAGGAGGTAATAACAATAAACTTTTACGTCGATACAGTTTTTAAGTTTAAAGCTTTTTTACACAGCTCCATTGATTTTCACAACCCCCAGAAAAAGCAAAGAAAATATGGGAAATAAGTAAAGAAAATATGATCTCATTTTTAGAGGTGAGAAAACTGAAGCCCAAAGAGGTTAAGTAACTTGTAAATTGTACAGTACATATTGTAAGTAGTACTAGGTAGACTTAAACCCAGGTCCGTATTCAGTGTAATTCCAGTATAATCTTATGTATGATATAAATATAACACTGAATGAGGTGGTAACTGAGTCAGAGAACAGACTGAGAGCAAAGAAAAACTTGTGATTGAGAGGTGAAGTTATCAATTATATTAGTAAATATTTTTTAATGTTTTCTGAGTTGAGACTAGGAAGTGTCCAGAACTTGGTACTCCTGGCCAGGAATCAGCACTATAAAATGAAATTTTTGTATCAGCAAATTTCTGAGAATGCCAAGAAATTAAAATGCATTATTTTGTAAAAGAATAAAAGAATCTATGTTTCAACAGAGAGAGGAAGATAAAAGTCAGACAGACCCTAGGGTTGCTCTGTTTTCTGTGTATTTGCCAAAGACCTCAAAAACAAACTACCTAAAGAAGAAAAGACATATGTAAAAGTAGAAGTTTAAGTAGAATGGGACAAATCACAGAACCATTGAGATGAGAATATTCATCAAGAAAAAAAAAATTACAGGGCACCATCAGCAAGTGCCCACATCAGCAAGTGCAAGTGTGAGAAACTTGATTGGCATAGCTCCAAATGACATTTTTTTTTACAGTGACCAAGATGCCAGGGACAAAAGAATATGATGTAAGCTTAAGGAGTGGGGCCACTTATGGTTTACTTTGGAAAGAAGTTCTGGAAAAAAAGAGAGAGAGAGTTATTGGCTTGATTTTATAATAATAGTGGCGGTTAAACAAGCCTGGAAGAAAGTCCATTAAGTTGTATTTAGAAATGAAGTGATCACTTGAGATAGCATAGCTCTATAATTAAGGACACATTACAGGGTTATAAATCAGTGGGTGGAGATATGGAGCAAGTTAGGGTATGGACAGAGTGAATGCAGTTGCAAGGTTGAACATCGGCCGATAGAAGCCAGAAAGAACAGTGCACCTGTCCAGAATCTTCACCTGGGGTGGAGGAGGTTAATGCCCCCTAGGGAAGGGCAGGCACTAGGAATTCATCTGAAGACAGGGAGAGTCACACTGTCAGGGCGGGGGGTGGGGTGGGGGGGGGGAAGGACAGTTTCTTGTTGGTTTTGTTATGTGGCAGGATCGAGTGTTTGCCTAGAGCACTGGTTCTCAACCAGGGTCCAGTTTGCTTTCTAGGGGACATTTGGCCACATTTAGAAACATTTTTGGCAGTCAAGCTGAGGGGCAGGTGCTACTAGCGTCTTGTGGGTAGAAGACAGGGGAGCTACTAAACATCCTACAGTGCAGCCCCCACAATAAAGAGTTTTCTGGCCAAAATGTCAACAGTGCCAAGGTCAAGAAAGGCTGACCTAGAGCCGGAGTAGATCAAGCAAGCAGAGAAGACCAACAAAACAGAACATCTTGTCCCTGGGCTTTAAGCACCACTGTCTGTTTAAGGGCTAAGGGGTCAACAAAAGAAATGTTACAAGGATGATAATGAAAACTACAAGAAGGTGGAGGAGATAACACTTTGAGCTGACTTAAATATTACTAAACATTCTAGCTTGGACGACACCATTATCTTCCTAATGTCACTTTAATCCGATCTATAATAAGCGCTCAAGGAATGCTTATTAAATAAATGAAGTGAAACTCACTTAAGTCAAATACCAACATAATTTAAAGTATTTAACCTGTAATGAGCTTAATATGAGCATTTACTGGGACGCCTGGGTGGCTCAGTGGGTTAAGCCTCTGCCTTCAGCTCAGGTCATGGTCTCAGGATCCTGGAATTGAGGCCCGAATTGGGCTCTCTGCTCAGCAGGGAGCCTGCTTCCTTCTCTCTCTCTCTGCCTGCCTCTCTGCCTACTTGTGATCTCTCTCTCTCTCTCTCTCTGTCAAATAAATAAACAAAATCTTAAAAAAAAAAAAGAAAGAAAGAAAGAAACAAGGCTATGGTTAGTTTCCCAAACTGTCCTGTAGCAGCTGATTTACCCCACGGTGTGTTAAACTGATACTACCACTCCAGTTCTGAAGCCAAGGGGACTTAGGTGTTGGAAGAAGAGAAATGGAGAAATTAAATTCTTCTCCCTGTCTTGAACACTCAAGTCTGAAGCAACTCTGAAAAATTCACAAAGTTTGTTTGAGGGAATGTTTCCCTTCTCCTTCTGCATATTTCCCCCTCCTAGGGCTTTCTCCTAAGGTGCTCGGCACCTAAGTACCCTCATTTTTCGTTTGCTTCAAAATTGCTTACCTTCTTTCTCTGCCTATTGAAGTTCATTGCTTTTGTGCAGCTACCCTAGTGAGATGTTAAGGAAACTCACTCTGATTTAGTAATTTATAAGAAGAGGGGATGAGTGATAGTACTTTACCCAGTCTAGAACTGCATGCATTTTTGAAGGAAATTATTTATTACCATGAATAAATCTTTAGTCAGACAATTACAGGGAGTATCTGAAAGTGATGTAAAGATAAAACAAGTAGCAGTGGTGAATTATGCCTTAAGGAAGTGTCCCTGCTCCTGGGGTTGGCGCCCTTGTGTTGTTGCTACTACCCTGGCTTCATACTGCCCAACATCTCTGAGCTCTGAAGCCTTACAGACCTCAGATGTTGCCTCACAACTACTCCTACGACAGGAGTTGTGGATCTCTATAAAGAGCAGAGAGCCCAAGACTGACAAAGATAACTAACAGCTGATACATATGGGTCACTGATGGGTGAGTCAAAACCTTCCTGAGGCTGTGAGCTCCTTGAATGATGGTAACATGGTGTTTACTATAGGATATGGAAGCTGACCAAACAACTCTAGAGAGGAAAACCCTTCGAAGAGCCATGTATTCAAGAGAGGCCAAAGCCCAAATGGAGGATGAAGATGAAGGTAGACTTTTTTCTTCTATCTGAAAACTTCAAGTGGGACGTGACTGCTTTACCTTGGCAACTGATACACAGTGTGCCCATGAAGAATAAAAAGCCACTTTGTAGGGAGAAAAGAACTAAGCCAAATATGTAATACTGAAAATGAAAAGAATAGGAGCAAAAGAAAAGTATATATAATCCATCAACCTGCATCGTGAGCGGTTTCTAAGTGTGTCTGAGTGTATTTGTGCTATGTGAGAGAGGGCTGAGAGGAAAAGGCCCTGTTTGTGAATAGATCTAGACCCTTGTTTTTACAAATTAGAAAGGACTAGTAGAATGACCAAGTCAAGTTATTAATAAAATGTCAGTCCTTCAGAAATAAGCAATAAATGGGAAATATGAAGAAAATACTGTTTTGAAATATTTATATTTGAATCATTCAGTAAGTCCTTATGGAATTTTCATAACAATATAGCAATGAAAAATAAGAGAATTCCATGAAAGCCATTTGTTATGTTTCAGTTTTCTGGATCTAATAAGGTATAGTAAAGAGCAAAAGATTTCCTGGAATATGTTGGAATAAGATGAAATAATTACATTGCCTTGACATTTGTTGCCAAGAAGTTTGTAAGATAAATCTCATTTAATTCCATAGGGCAAATGCACTATATTTCATGTTTCTTCTACAGTTTTTGCTTAAGACTGTATTTCTATAAGCCAGTTAAGAAAGAGAGAAAATTGTAATTCCAAGCTAAAGAATACCAAGATGTGCTACCTTTTTATTCTGGATAACTTTTCAGTATTTCAGTAAATACTCATGGAGAGAATGAATGGATGGATTTTGCACTTCAATTCCTTAGATTTAAAAATATTTTTAAAGAATGTCTGGTGCTGTAAACAGACATCAGCCTTTAGAATTTAAAACCAGTTATTTCTAATGTACTCTAAAAGTGGAGTCATGCCCACTTTCTCTCTCTCCAGTGTTCCAGTGGTGAGTATATGGCTGGATACTCTACCCTGGGCTTGTTGGTTAATCCATTCTCTGGGGCATAAAATAACGTAGTACTACTTTCCTACAAAATAAAATGATGTAATGCATATTAAAGAGCCGAGTATGCTACATATTTTTCTCTAGGTTGCTATTCCTGGTCTTGGTCAGTATGTCTGTGCCAGCCACCAAGGGAAGAAGGGAAGTAGTTGCACATATTGTTCCTAACTCCTTACCATTGGCCATTTCATCAAATGGACAGATTAGGTACTGGGAGAAGGAAGAAATCTTGTCATTAGCTGGGAAGCCATAGGCAAGTTGAAATTTTAATTAGTATGGAAACAGTGAATGGATGTTGGGGAGACAGCAAGTAGTAGTCTGGAAGTGAACTTTCATCATGTAGATTTCTAATCCTGCTCACACATTGAACCTACCCTTACCAAAGGACAGATTATCTGAGACCTGTTCATTTATTTCACCTGATTCAAAATATTAGGATCTTTGGTGATGCTCAGTCTTCCCATAGTATCTACATTTAGATTTCTGTAGTCTGATAACCTGTAAACCAAAGTTACCTATCTTCCCTCCCCATAACCTGCTCAGTATATAGTAGTGGAATACATAGCAGGATAACTGCCATGAAAATGGTCTTTGGAAAAGGAAAGGATGGGAAATGCACAACAGTTGCCAGACCACACAAATAATCAAATTTTGCCGGTGAGGAAATGCCGAAATTCTGTCTTCATAATGGAGTATGTTCTTAGGATAATCATCTTGGAGTTTCCAGATGGTTTAAACATCTGAGAGGAACTCCCTGACTATTGTCCTCTGTCCTCTGCCTTTGCTCTCTGGAAGATTTCTTCTTTTCATGCCCCTCCATGACATCTAAAACGGACCATAGAGAACAGAGATGATGCCCTCTTGGGCAATCCACAAATTTCAGAGTCTATCTCCTTCTGGTAAAGTTTTACAAATACAGAAATTTAGAGTTCAAAGAATTATGTATTTAAGGGCCAGACCTGTGGTTTCATTGGCAACATGGTTCTTTCAATAACTTTGTAAACTTCTAGTCTACACTTCCTTTCAATTTGTTGTGTAATAAATTGGCAAATTATCTCATCCAGACATAAATGTTGCTTATTGTTTTGCTCATCCATTCATTTTTCACCAGTTTTTTCAATGAGTTTTTTTCCTGCTAAAAGCATTTAAGATTTCTAAGACTAACATTTGTATTTCTATAAATCTGAGGGGAATTTTTATATGCTTTTTTGTAAGGTAATATAAATTTTATCTGCCTGTTGACTGAGGAGAGCTTAAACTAATATTTTACATGCAGAGGAAGAAGAAGAGGAAGATGAGGATGATAATATGTCCACTGTAATGAGGCTCAGAACTAAAATGCCATGGAAAACCTGCTGGCGATACCTTACTTCTGGAGGATTCTTCTTGCTCTTCCTGATGATTTTCTCTAAGCTTTTGAAACATTCAGTCATTGTGGCCATAGACTACTGGCTGGCCACATGGACTTCAGAGTACAATATAAACAATAGTGGAAAAGCTGATCAGGTATAATGAATTCTGTTTTTAAATCATCAAGGAAATAAATATTGAGATTAACAGTGATACTTTTATTTAGTTTGATATTAATAGCCCAAGTGTCATAGGATTTTTGTAATGATTCAGTAAGTTAACTAGAATAGAACCTGAAATGGAATGACCTGTCAAAATGGAATCTATTAGGATTACTTTTGCATTTTTAAAGTTTATCATAAGAAACATTTAAAGATAATGTTTGGATTTGGATTCAGGGGAGGTATAAGCACATGATTGTGTGTGTGTGTGTGTGTGTAACATATACATGGAACTTTCGTTGTTATTGTTTTGATGGTATTGATTTTAACTACTAACACCAACATATTAGCTGGTCATTCTGAGATTAGGGATAGGAAGGATGAGCTCTACAGTGTAGAAAGCCAAGAATATTCCAAATCTGAAAATAGACTGTAAAGCTTCATCTGCCCTTGGGCAAACCTTGGAAGAGAGTGAAGGAAGTAAGTGGAGACAGGGTGAGGGTACCATGTTTAGTCTCCAAAAACTGTCTAAACTGATGCAAGATAATGAAGTTGAAAATATTGTCCGACTTTGATATTTTGTGTTCCAGTAAGAAAAAACTGATAATTTCATAAGTGGGTTTTTTGGTGTTGTTTGCTTTTTAGACCTACTACGTAGCTGGATTTAGCATACTTTGTGGAGCGGGTATTTTCCTCTGCCTCGTTACATCTCTCACTGTAGAATGGATGGGTCTCACAGCTGCCAAAAACCTTCACCACAATCTCCTCAATAAGATAATTCTTGGACCAATAAGGTAAAAAAGTAGTTATTTCTTACTCCCCCACACAAAATCATAAAACATGAATCTTTAAATTTAAGCAAAGTGTGAAACTTTAGAGAGTGTATTTGGCCTTTGAGCAAATGAATAGGGACCTTTCCATTTCCCTGGTTCTAAGTTGTCCATTAGCAGTGCTCAGGTCCCGTACAGTTTAGTATTATCATACATTCCAATCTGTTTATTGCCTAGATTCTTTGACACCACCCCCCTGGGACTGATTCTCAATCGTTTCTCAGCTGATACAAATATTATTGATCAGGTGAGTGCCTCTGAGTTACTTCCAAGTTCAAAAACAATTTTTTCAGTATAAGATAAATAATATTTAAGATAAACCATGATTCCTGTTAACAATAGAGGATTTCTAAAACTTTAAGCCTATGTGCACTCATATTCAATATTATATGCATAACTGATTTCTAGAATAAAAACTTAAAGAAAAACCTTAACTTGAAATAATGTATGCACGTAGAAGAGGATACTTAGAGAATCAGTGTGAAATAAAGGGAACAAATAATAAACTAACATTTAATTTTTTATTATAAAAAGGAATCATTTTGATCAATGTATCTCCATTCACAACAAAATTCTTAAAGTTTAGTATTGATGAAGAGTGCCTCCCGAAAGCAAAGGATAGAATGCCAAGCTGTCTTAGATGTCCTTTACTTCAACTAGACTGGCTCCTTAATAAGAAAAGCTTTAGATGGTATGATATTTTAGAGAATAGTCCAGGGATGCCGAGTTTATTTTAGATCCCTCTGCCTCTAGAAGTTTGTCCTGAAATTAAAGTCCTCAAACTCTAAAATTGGATCACTCCAAGAATAGATCCCTTAGGATAACTGACAAAAGAATCCATCAAATCCAGCACTTGTCTTTTCTGACTTTTTGGAGTTACTGTCAGAATATCTAAATTATCCTCAGTTTAGGAAAACAATGCTTGATGCATGCAGCTGACTAAAAAGTATACTGAAAAATTTTGATGTATTCTTTGGTGTTAGTCACACTGCATCTAAAACACTTCATAAGGAATACATATGGAAAAAAGAAGAGACAACACAGTCTTTGTTTGGAAGATGATATGATTGCCACCTTGAAAGTTCAAGACAATTAGTGCAATTAAAAAAAAAAACAGCTAGATAGACAGTTCAGAAGAGTATCTGCATAAGATGTATGGTATAAAATTCAGTAACTTTCTCTGCACCAATTAAAAAATTAAGTGAAAAATAAATACTACTCATAATAATAACAAAAACAAAAATAGAGAGGAAAACTAATAAGAAGAGATCCAACAATCCTGGAAATCTGAAAAATCCTGTATATACAGAGAATTCCCCTATCAGATACCCAGAAAACATTATAAAAATAAAATACTCTGGTGATCACAGAAAACAAGTAGTTCAAAAGAACAAAATGGAGAACCCAGAAACACCAGCATATGGAGAAATTTAACACAAGATAAGTGTGGTATCTGGAATCAGTAAGAAAAAGATGATTTTTTCAATAAGGATGTTGGGACAATTAGCTATCCATAAAATAAAAGCAAATATGTATGGAATAAAGATGGCCATAGAAAAATATAAAACTATAAAATAAAATGTGGGAGAATAGTTTTAGAATTTTGGGGTGGGAATTAAGTAAGACACAAAATTCTGAATAAGGAAAAAAGCCAACAGAAATGACTATATAAAATTTTAAACTTCCGTTGAACTAAAAGCATCAAAGAGGAATTTAAAATATAATAGATTAACTGGGAGAAAAGCTGGAACATATGTAAAGCAAGAGGAAAACATCCATAACCTATAAAGACCATCTAAAAATCAACAAGGAAAATAATCCAATCAAAAACATGTAAAGGATCTGAGCAAGCAAAATACAGAAAATTAATGTAAATTTCTTATAGAAGAGGAGTAGCCCACTCTGTTTTTAATAGCATGCAGCCATTGAAAAGAGAGAGATTTGTGTATGGTAACATGGGAAGATTTATAGACTATCTTATTCAGTAAAATAAATCAAGAACACATAGACAAATGAGATTTATTTCCATAAAATCCCCAAGATAAATAGACTGACTGCCAGAGGATAAGTAGATAGGTAGGTAGGTGGATAAAAATAATGAACTAAGGGAAGTGAGTGAAGCTGAAGGAGTGAAGACTTGCTTACAATGAAAATGTTCATGTACTACTTTT
>ML102190.1:0-14243 GCA_003697995.1 Taxidea taxus jeffersonii
CAAATCACTCCATCCGTGCTTTCTTCTCCTTTCAGTTTCACTGCCCTCACTGCTGGGCCCAGGCCTCTCCCCTGCATTAGCCAGCTAGCTCTCTAGTTCTGTGCACCGCTTCTCCACAAATACCTTCTTAGGATAAAAACTGAATGGCATCGCTTCTTACCTATGAATCCTTCAACGGTTTTCATGACCAGTTCCTCCAATGATCTTCCATTCCTGCCTCTTAGCTTCTTCTTCCGGTGCTCCCCTCATCAGGAAGGTTTGCGGGAAGAGGGAAGAGAAAGAGGAGAAGGACAATGGAGACGAGCGGCCACCTGCTCCTGGGTTCCTACTATGTTAGGTGCCTTGTAGTTGTAACGTTATTTAATCTTCTCCATAATCCTGTGGGATTTTACTAATGAAAAAAATAAATGTGTTGAATGCATAAAGAAAGTGTGTAAGCCATCTACTCAGCTTACTGAATTTATTTTTTAAATTTTATTTATTTTTTTAAATTAAAAATTTTATTTATTTTATGTTTTCATTAGTAAAATCCCATAGGATTTTAGAACCAGCATTCAATTAATATCTGTCTCCAAAACTTGTTTTTATAACCATCATCTCTGGACCTTCAGATATTCATTCCCTTTACACTAAATGCTCTAGCAGTCTCAGACTGATCATCAAGCTCTTACTCATCCTACAAAACCCTGCACATGAATCACCAACCCTTCAAAGTCATCCCTGACTCTCAAAGTAGCATTTATCACTTGCTCTACTACATTAGGGCCATGTCTTAAGTAGCAATATTACATGCATCCTGCCAAACTCTATCTGGTTGACCTTGTTCTTCTGCTACTGGATTGCTCTTGGGGTTGCTTAAAGCCAGGAACCATGTCTCTCCTGTTGTGAGCTCAGTGATTGACATACTTCCCAGGGCACAGCTGGTAGTCAGTCAATCTTTGCTGATTTGAACAATTCTATTGTGAAAAGAGCAAATTGATAAATCAAAAGCCTTTGGTTAAATTCTTAACTAGAGGGGCACCTGGGTGGCTCAGTTGGTTAAGTGTCTGCCTTCAGCTCGGGTCATGATCCTGGGGTCCTGGGATTGAGTCCCACATCAGGCTCCCTGCTCATAGGGAGATTGCCTCTCCCTCTCCTTCCCACTCATGCTTTCTCTCACTATCTCTCTCGCATAAATAAAATCTTTTTTAAAAATCCTCTTAGGGGTGCCTGGGTGGCTCAGTGGATTAAAGCCTCTGCCTTCAGCTCGGGTCATGGTCCCGGGGTCCTGGGATCGAGTCCCACATTGGGCTCTCTGCTCCTCGGAGAGCCTGCTTCCTCCTCTCTCTCTGGCTGCCTCTCTGCCTACTTGTGATCTATGTCTGTCGAATAAAGAAATAAAAATCTTTAAAAAAGAAAAAATAAATAAAATACCTTAAAAAATTGTCTTAAAAAAATTCTTAACCAGAACTTAGCAAACCATCTATGTAACAGTAGATTGTTTAACTTCCTAGGCCTCAGAAAACTTATCTGTAAAATTACTCAAGGGAAAGGGGGAGGTATTAAATGATCTCTAATATCTCCTCAGATTCCAAAATTCTATGCACGTACTCTTTGCATACAGAGTGTGTGTGGAGGGAGAACTACAATACTCAGCCACAAAACAAAACAGGGCATTTGTATAACTGCACTTACTGCATAGCTGATGGAACTTAACTATATTTATTAGGGCAATGGAGGGGAAGGCTAACCACCTTATAAATAAAACACTTTATGAGTTTTTAATGTATTCCTTATTAAAAATACATTACTCTCCATGCCAAATTAAATAGCATTTAAAGCCAGTGTTTCCCTTCTTACCTTTAGTTAAGTGAGATTTCTGCTTATTTTAGTCACGTGATTAAGTAGCATAAGCTACTCGGGATGTATACTAATAGAGGAAAATATCCTCTACACGTGAAAAGTCAGAGGACTTTAGATCAAGAGAAGAACTAAGAATCAAACCCAAAGCCCAAGGAATGGAGACAGCCCACCAACTGGTTAATAGTGGAGTAGCCTCATTCCCAATTTTCAGATGATTGACCAACTGTAATTTTACTACCATGAGTTCTTTGCCATGATACATCCATTCCCTCCAGATGTGATCATTAGAGAGTATGGTCAACATATCTAGGTTGCTTCCCAGTAACTTACTCCCCTTTTCTCACATCAAGGGTACTCTGCTTCTTCCTTCTCAGCCAGGTAATAGAGGAGGGGTTGAGCCCCAAGCTACAGGAGTCAATCAGCAATTCCCATTGCCTAGATGCGGTCAGTGGTCCAGAAGTTGTCAATTGAATCAAGGGGCTCAATAAGAAGATGTAAATTCTAGGAGAAGAAAGCTCCTTCTTTCTTTCTTCCTTCTGGAAGTGAATGAGAATTTTGTCAGCCATCTTGAAGCTGAGAAAAGAGCTTGAAGCTGCCTCAGACCCATCATATGGGGCCGACAGTGGGGTCATTGTCAGAAAGAGACACAGATGCAGACAGAGAGCCCACATCCTGGCACAATGGTTGAACCTTAAATCTACCCTTTCCTGAAGTTTTCCTTACCTCTGGACTTCTTAGTTATGTGCACCAGCCAGGTTATTACTTAAGCTGTTTTGTTTTTCTGTTGTTTGCAATATACATACATACATATGTATGTATAAAATATATTAATATATATACATCTGGTAGAGATGGTCTATGCTATTCAAGGTTATCCATAAGATAAGATTTTAATAGAATGCATTTTGATTTCTTACCTACTTATAAAAGCCCCAACTTTTCTTCAGGTTAAATTCAGAAAAAGAGTTTTTTTCTGTAAACTTCACTAGAAAACAGACTGATGAATGCTAGTGCTTGTTTTGGATCTGAGGTATCTCAACAAAAAAAGAACTTCAAAAGCATATATCTTAAATATTTTAAATCTAATTTTAATTTCAATTTTTCTCCCTTTTATTATAGTAACACATACACATTTGGAAATTGGGAAGAGAGGAAGGGGGTAAAATTGTCCACATTCCTTTCACTTAAAAATAACAACTGCTACTATTTGGTTGTTTTTCCTTCTATTCTTTATCCAATGCTTTCAAAAACTGCAATTGGGTCCACTATGATTGTAAGTATAATATCTATTTGTCCTGATTTTAAAAATGAACTTGAAGTCAATATGAAAGATTTAAAAGATGTGGAGCATTCCACATACACACATACCCTCCATCCAAGTAGAATTTTTGAATAAAACATAACAAAATAAATGTATATGCAAGTTTAAAACCAAGAAAGGGAAATCTCCAGATGTTGAAATGAAGGGAGCACCAAAGTCAGAGGGTAAGGATATGGTGTCTCCTTTCCCTCCCCCTCTGGAAGTGAGAAGCTCTGGTTCACGAGGCAAGCATGGATAACTCTCTGAGCATTGTTTTGAATAATCTGGCTTTATAAATATCATCGGTAGAAAATCCTTCTACAGTCTGGCCCCAAGCTGGGCTAATTTAAGTTTTCAGCTACAGTTTTTTATATTTTTCTCTATGTTCCCGGTAGGAGGAAATCCAGAGATGCTGCTCAGTGGATGGTAGTTAACTAGGAGTTCAGAATTAACTTTCAAATTTTTCCTAAATGTGCACATGGGTCTTTGCTTTCTTCTATTAAGTAGATCTCTGTGTATAAAGGAAAATCTGTATCTCTGCTCTTGCTAACGTTAATAGTGACCTACATGTTCTCAACTCCAATGGTCTACTCTTCATCCTCATCCTGTCTGACCCATCAGCAACATTTAACAGTTGATCAATCCCCCCACCTCTCAGTTAGCTCCTGACACCACACTCTCCCGTGGCTCTCCTACCTTTCTGAGTACTCACCCTGTCTCTTCTGCTGTCTCCTCATCATCTCCCCCACCTCCTAGTGTTGGAGAGCCTGCTGTGCTAGTCTCATGGCTTTATACTCTCAAGCTAGATGGATGATTCCAAGACTTATATCTTCATATCCTGAATATAAATCTCCATCCCAGAACTCTCCTATGAACTCCAGACTCTTGTCTACTTGACATTTTCCCTTTGTGGTTGAATAGGCATTTTAATGTCTCATGTCTGCAAGCCAAGCTCCTACTCTTCTTCCCATAAGATCTCCTCTGAAGTCTTACTCATTTCACTTAACTGTCCCAATTTCCTAAGCCAAGAAACTTGACGTTATCTTTGGATTATATCCTTTTATCACGCATTACACCCAATTTGTAATGCTCTTAACTCTGCTCTTAAAATTGATCCATTTCCACTCTGGGTCAAGCTATTGTTACCTCTTGTCTGGACCATTACAATAACTTGCTAATCAGTAACCCTGCTTCTAACTTTCAGTCTATTCTCCAACTTAGCTGCTAGAGTGATATTGTTAATCATAGTCATTCCATGATGACCCTGTTAAGAAATAAATCATGTAACTCTCCTGCTTAATACTCTCCAAAATCTTTTATGTCACCGGGACTAGAAGCCAACATCTTGGTTTTTTTTTTTTTTTATTTTAACTCCAATATAGTTAACATGCTGTGTTACATTAGTTTCAGGTGTGCAAAATAGTGATCCAGTGATTCCATGTACCGCCATGGTCATCACAACTGCACTCCTTAATCCGCATCACCTATTTCATACATCTCCCCAGCTTCCTCCCCTCTGATAACCATCATTTTGTTCTGTATAATTAAGAGTCTGTTTCTTGGTTTGTCTTTCTTTCTTATCCCTTGCTCATGTGTTTTGTTTCTTAAATTCCACATTTGAGTGAAATCACATGGTGTTTGTCTTTCTCTGACTTATTTCATTTAGCATTATATTCTTTAGATCCATCCATGTCATTGCAAATGGCAAGATTTCATTCATTTTCATGGCTGAATAATAACAAATTACATACACACACACACACACACACACACACCTTCTTCTTTATCCATTCATCTATTGATGGATAATTGGATTACTTCCATAATTTGGCTATGGTAAATAATGCTGCAATAATCATAGGAGTGCATGTGTTGCTTTGAATTTGTGTTTTTGTGTTTTGGGGATGACTACCCAGTAGGTCAATTACTGGATTAGAGGGTAGTTCTGTTTTTAACATTTTGAGGAATCTCTGTACTGTTTTCAACAGTGGCTGCACCAGTTTTAGAAGCCCACATCTTTTAAATGACCTACAAAGACCAGCATGACTTGGCTTCGGTGCAGAAAAGTATTAAGCATGATCAAAGGAAGCATTGGCCCTTTGCCCCTGGCTCCTGAGAGGTAACTGCTATGCCCTTGGAATGTTCTACCCAACAGGAGTGTCTTTGACTGGAAGGCTTGGGCCATGCCTGATGGTCTACAATAAATATGTGGTTCATAGTGGGGACCTTGGGCCACTGGGAATCAGCTCATCCTCCACATGCACTGAACACCAAGGTCAACCATGCAGGTGGTCAGTCTGTCTATCTGGCCAATCTCCAGTGAAAAGTCTGGAAGTCAAGTCTTGGATAAGCTGCCTAGCTGATAATATTCTGTGCGTATTGTCACATTGTTGCTGGGGGGGAAAGTACTTTCCATACAACTCCACTGGGAGAAGACAACCAGAAGCTCTGCTTGGTTCTCCTGGACTCCACTCTAGGCCCCTTTCCTCACTGCTGACTTTAATCTGTATCTTTTTGCAGCCATAAACTATAACTGTAAATATCATCTTTTGCTGAGTTCTGTGAGTCTTTCTAGTGAAGCATATATATACTTTCACTCTAGGCCTTTCTTTACACATGCTGTACCCTCTGTATGGTGCACTCATCCTCCCAGAAACCCAGGTTATTGTCCTTTTCACCTCCTTCAAATACCATCTTCTCAGTGAGGCCTTCCCTGGCTATTGTTTAAATTTGTATCTCTGCTGACACATATACTCATCCTCCATCCTGCTTTGGGTTTCTACAGAGGACTTATCTTTCCTGAAATGTTACAGTTTATTGTCTACCTCATCCCAACTAGAATATTCTGTTTTGTTCATTGCTGTGTCTCCTGGAATGGAGTGTAAAACAGATGAGCACTCACAAATAGCTCTTGAATGAATCTGTATATGTTGGGGAGGAAATAAGGTGAATAGTTCAACCAAAATTACACACAGCACCCAAAACAGTGAAGGCCAATTAGTGGTCATAGAAAATAACTTCATAAAAAGAGGGCCACCGATGAGTTACAAAATATGGATGAGTAGATTTGGCTGCATGAGTCTGATTTTCCATCTTCTAAGAGACTGTTTTGGATCACCCAACATTCTAAAGGGGTCACGAGACATAAGAGGGAAAAATATTTACCCACACAGGACATCCAGAAACCAAGAACTGGTGAATATGGAGTCAAAAATCTTAGGTCCTTAGAGAGAAAACGGTTGTGATGAAGGAACTGAAAGAAGATAGCTGGACTCTGTCCGTTCTTACTGAGTCTCACCCAGGCTCCCACAGGCAATTAAACCCCTTGAATGGGAAAGTGTGAGCCTACTGTTGCTATTTCCCAGTCCCATAACGAGTCAGGGTATTTCCCAAGATGTAAAGTGTGGCCAGAATCAAGTGAGAAACCTCACAATGACTCAATGACACAATGAGATAATGATACCACAAGGTACCATCCTCCAACTGCTAATTGTCAGGTGCAGAATTTCTTGGTTATAGGCCAGATTGTTCCTGGGAAAGTCTGATCTACACCAAGAACAAGAAGGACTAATCAGAACTCACAATCATCCATAATCACTGAGGAGAGAGAGAGACTCCTTTAGTGTATTTAGGATGACAGGTCATCTAGGAATCCCAGTAGGATGGCTGACACTTCAGACTTGTCTCCCATCTTTTGGGAAATGACACCTGGGTGTTATAATGAGATGATGTGCCTCTTGCAAGGAGATGGAAACTGAAAATGATCAGGAAAATAGTAATCCAAAAAGGGCTAGCTGATGTGCTTGGTGGATAAGGGGTAGGAATGGGAAGGACTCGTGGTGGGAAGCAGTGAAAAAGGAGAAACCCGTGATTCCATAATGTTGGCACATAAGCACCCCATCTTGTAGAAATAAGGAATATGCCCAGAGTGAAGGCCATGAGTGTCTTGTCTGGTCTCTGTGTAACTCAGGACTCCACTGTGGATAGGACTGGACAGTGACGTCACAGAGAACTTTCTGGAAGAAGGTACAGTGAAGGCTTCATGAATGCAGTGACGTCAATAAATGAATGAAAAGTGATGGATGTCTGAGGAGAAATAAAAATAAAGTGGGCTTATAACATTATATGATAGGCAACTTAAAAGTGTCTTAAAATCTAACCTATTTCTTAGGAGAACCTATTTCTTAGGAGAACTGTCCCTAAGTATCACTATCTCCAATGAGGACATCTGTGACGATTTTAGTAAAGAGAGAAAGGTAGGAAGTAAGTGGCAAGGAGACTATGGGTGGAAAGTCTGGTGAAGCAGTTCCTCCTGTCTGATTATCCAGTCAATTGCCTGCCAGTGAAGAATGAAGGCTTATTTGTGATTATTCTGCTTAATGATTCATTTACTCAGCAAATGTTTACCGGGTTCTACACTAGGGACTAGATTCTAGGGATACAGCAATTAACCATACAGATAAGATCACTGTCCTGGAGTTCACACTCCAGGAGGAGAGACAGACAATACAGAAATAAATCGGAGCGCTAAGAGGGAAACCAGACACAGAGGAAGGAGGCACTGATTTGATGAGTCTTAGAAAGAAGTCACAATGAGGATTAAGCTTTCGGGAAATTATGCACAGAGGTGCCAGTCATACACAATGGTCATCTCAGGAGCAGTGACAGCTCCTTTGGAAAGCCTCACCAACTTCTAAATGCATGTGTTGTCACCGCGTGCCGAATTATATAGAGTGCTGTAAAATTTCAAAAGCAGTGACCTGTTACAAACCCTTCCAACGCTAACGCGGAGCTGAGCTACCTAATGAGCTATATATTCTACGCCCACACTCCTCAACTGTCAGAACTTTTAAAACATCCTGCCTTTACCAATTAAAAGAAATATCACGAGGGGAAAAATAGACTAAAGACAACTGAGTCAAAACTCCTTGTCTGAAGATATTCCACCTCCCCCACGGGGCACCTGTGTTTCCCTGGCTGCTGGGCGACTCAGCTGCCTCCACCTCTCCCACGGTGGGCTCACTGGGACCTGCGATCAGAAGCCACAGCACTGCCCAGGAGTATCAATACCTGATTCCCAGGCCGGTTGTTCTGAGGCAACCGCGCATGCTCGATCCTGCCAGCGCTCTCGCTCTGCGCGTGCGTGCTCGGAGGGCCTTACTCCCCTACTTTCGGGTAGCTCAATAGCCCCACTACCAGCACGCGCCCCCTAGCGGATGTGTCGAGCAAAAGAACACAGATGGCTGAATTCCTGTAGGTCCATGAGGTCAGTCTTCGGGATCCCCTTCAGCTTTGAATCCCAAGTTCAAGATGAAAATGTTGTGGCCCTTGCAGGGCAGCTGCGGAGGACACAATCTTTGACACAGAATTCGTAGCAGTAACCGGGAGACTGCGGGACAAGCACAGCAATCGCGTGGCCCCACAGCACCACCTCCCAACCCCAAGCGGACACTGCACATAGTCAAGGCCCATCTCTCACTGACCTCCTCCCTGCGCTAAATTTAACTCCAGCCTGAACTGGATCTAGTACTAGTGGAGTACAAAAAGCCATAAAGGGCATCACTCTGTCAGCTGTTGAAATTGAAACACAGATGGAGTATCAGGTAAAAATATCATGTAAATTTGGTATTTGCATGAGGATGTATATAAGGGTAAAGAGCATGTGTAACTTACCCTCAAGTTCACTCTATTTTTCTCTTGGAAAAATAAATTAGGACGTGGGGGAGGAGGAGTGCAGGGATCAAGCACGTAAGAACATGAGCATAGGTTAAGGCAAGTGGGGCAAAACGTTAACAATATGTTAAAAAATAAAGTGCCTAAAAAGTTCTTTGTATTATTCTTACAAGTTTTCTATAAGATTGGAATTGTTTTCAAATTAAATTTTTGTTTTGTTTTGTTTTGTTAATAATCTGGTTTTAAGAAGTGTAGGTAGATTGTCTAAAAATAGCTCCTGGACTCCCGTGCTTAGAGGTTCATTTCTTTGGCTGTGACATATTTACAGACCACCCAAGTTCTCCACATCAACTGGGACAATTTTGCTTTATCTTGTCTGAAAAAAAAAAAAAGTTTGCTTGCTTCATAATTGTTTAAAACACACAGACCTAGAACATATCTTCACCTGGAAATTGGCATATATCACAAAATATGTAATTGAAATCTTAGGGTGCATCAGTTGATAACTAGCTAGGGACAGGTAAAGGAATCACTAGAAAGAAGCTAAAGCAATTGGTATGCAAAGGTGCCCCATATAAGTGAGAATGAGCCCTGAATACAATGGAAGGAGGGTGTCATTCCTCCACTTCTTAATATGGCCCCAAGCCAGACCTTCAGGGTCATGATTCTAAGAACTACCATGGCTTCTAAGCTAGCCTTCTCCCCAACAACCTGACAACACTCTTTCCGGATTCCCTACATCTGCTCCATCTCAACTGTGCAACAAGGTGCCTGCAAAAGACGTCAACAGAACATTCTCTAAAGCAAGGCCAATGGGGTAAGTCATCTGCCTTCTTCCCTCCACCAGCCACCCCCTGCCCCCGGGGTTCTGTGTTGTGGTTCAGAATCCCCTGTGTTTGGAAACTCCCAGACACAGAAATTTGCCCTATGTAATATCTAGCTTATATAGGTTATAATAACGTGCCTACTGTAGGTCAGGTCTTCTCAAAATCCTGAGAATACACTGGCTATAAATTGTTTTTTTTTTCACTATAGGAAATTGCCCATGTGGTATCAAAAGAGATGCTTCTTAATTTTCACAATCAAGGAAAATATACAGATTAGAATTTAAGTTCTGGTCTAGGACTGTCTGGACAAAGTTTAAATGGACAAAGTTTCAAGATTTCTGCTAGCTGCCACTCAGCCCAAGGGCTTCATTTTCTTTATGAAATAGCGCATCCTAGTGGCATTCTCAGGCACCTCAGGGAAATTCAGAATTTTTTTTTTTTTTTTTTTGCCTTGCATGAAAATGTATTTGACCTACAGTGGTTCTTTGGTTAGGAAAACCAGGTCTCAGTGCTTATTTTTTCTCATACGAAACCATCATCAACAATTTCCATATGAGAAAACATGGGTTCATAGAACCCAGTGTTGTTCTCAAACTCTGAATTTCAAATGTTTTCATTCGGCTGCATAAACAAAGCAAATTTTCCCCCTGAAAAAACACAAGTGGAAATTTCAAAAACAGTATGAAATAATATTTAAAATCCAAGGGGCACTGATCTCTCACTTTTGCTTAAATTTTCAGCATTTTCTATCTAAACTGACACTTATAAAATGTACTTATTTTAGAACTTCTGTTACATTCAAAAGGAAACAACATGCCACTCCATTTTGAATAGGCCCCTTTCACTAAGACTTCGAGGCCCTTCACCAGCAGCCCGTTCCCATTTCAAGTAATCACACGGGTTCTGAATCTGAACCATCTCACTACCACTGATGTTCCTCCAGAAATGTTGATGCCAGGAGATCTAGTCAGAGGGCTTGGAGCAAATTAGCACAGGCCTTGCGATTGACCTAAATTAGGCCAGTCTAAAATATATCATGAAGGCTTTTTTTTTTTTTTTTGATGTAGAAAATACAAATCCTGCATATGTAGCATTTTTTTTAACGCTTTTGATTTTCACGGTCATGGCCATAGCCACTTTTCAAGCAGGTCCAAGTGTGCCAAGCACTCCGTGAAAAAAGTAGGTCATGGGAATGCATTGCAAAAGGATTTGGGGGGGGGGGGTAGCTGGAAAGATGAGAGTGAGTTCAGTCTGGGAATAAAAATAATTTTCAATTTCCATGCTGTATTATGGAAATTATGAAAAGGAGAAAGGGCAAGAAGGGGATAGTCCTTACAAGTGCCCACTATTTGTGCCTTTGCACAAACAGTGTTACCCTGTGAAGAAGGGTTTATTTTCATTTTATAGGTAAGACAGCCAGGGATCAGAGAGAGAGGGAAGAAAGAAGGGGGTCTTCAAATCCTGCAGCTAGAACACCACCTTCTCACTCTGATAGAACCTAGAGAAAAGTCTTCAGAGTGAAAATAACTCCTGCTTAACCTTAGAATCTCCATTTAGAGACCAGACCAGTGAAACCTCTATCAGTTAATGAATGCTCCCAGATGCTTTGCCCAACATCTTGGAGAAAGCAGTCAGGTGAGTGCGGTTTCTCTCTGGCTTTCCTGGCCTCTTCCTCCATTCCTTCCCTCCTACGTCCCTGTGCATCAGCCGGTAGCTCCATGCCTGTGTCCTGACACGCAAGCCTTCCTCTTGATTTGGTCTAGAAACTTCTTTTCTTTGTTGTTTTCAGGTCAGACCTGCCCGACATCTTGTTTCGTCCTTGGTGGGCTGCCTATTAGATTATATACTTCCGTTTTTAACAGAACTGAGGTCTCTAGAGAAAATCTCAGACAATGTGGCAAGCTGATGTGAGCTGGTGGGAGTTTTGCTTTTTAATTGTATTCTGCTTCAGATATTTCTGTTCTGGACACAATACTGGGCATGGAAATACATGGATTGATAAAAGATTACTTTTATCTTCATAAACACCATTTGGAGAGCAATTTATTACAATGCTTCATGAGGTTATTCTGAATCACTTAGGAGGCCATGTGTAAGGTGAAAAGAAAATTTTTTTTTTCTTCTCGATAGATCCTAAGGACAGATTCCAGATTTATAAAAACAAGCAATGAAAGGAAAGTGGTATATTCAGAACTGTGCAAATTTCAATTTGTAGGTGTTTATTTTCTGCCCCTCTTTTTTAGATACATTGTGACACATGTTTCCTTTCAAACTCTGCAAGATGACTAAATGACAGATTCCTAGGACTGGATGAGAAGGAGGTTGGAGCAAGAGAATGTAGTCTCCACCTCTGGCAGGCAGGGAGCTAAGCACATTTGCAACTTCATTTAATTCTTACAATAGTGTTATGAGGGTACTGGTCCCATTTTACTGAGGGAACTAAGGATTGGATTAGCAAGGTTAGGTAACATATTGTGTCTAAGACACAGAAGTAAATATGGAGTTAGAGCACGACTAGTGGGGGGAAAGGGAAGTCCCTACTTTCTTGCTCTTTAGTGTCTTTCTTTCTGCCTCCCAACTTCTGAATTGTTGTGCCCCAGTCAAGCAATACACAGTACTGAGCACTATCTAAATGCAAAGCATGGGAGGATTGCAAAATATCATAAGCTCTAGTCCTGATCCTCAAGGTAACAACAGCATAATTTTGAGAATAAGACACACACACAAACACACGATGAACAATCCCAACCTATGTGGAGCAAAGGTGGGTCATGCTGCAAGAGAGAAGACTGGGAGATGGATTTGCCAGGGCAAGGACAATGTACAAGACTATTCTAGTTAGGGAACGTTATGTTGAGCGGAGACCCAGTGGTCCAGGACAGGGGTGGAGGGTCAGTGTGCAGAACAGTAAGACCGAAGCAGGTTGCAGAGCAGAGCAACCAGACAAGTGCCCAGAAAAGTAGACCAAAGTAGGGTGGTGAATGCGGCTGGAGCCGTGGCATGCCCAGGAGGCAGTGTGCATGCACGCGTGGGTGCATGTGCACATGTGTGCGTGTGTGGATGGGCATGCAGTGGGGTGGGAACTGGAGGACTGAGAATAAATATCGAGAGTGTAGAGAAAGCACAGGACTGGGTTCCAAGGGACAGGGGTTCTCGTCCCGGCTTTGTTGCTGGCTGGATCTGCAACTTTGGGCTAGTCACCCGATACTGCAACCTCAATTCCCTTCAGCTGGAAGATCAGAAATTGGAGATTATCTCCAAGGTCCGCCCCGTGTCAGTAATTCTGAGACTTTCCCCTGCCTCTCCTTTTCTTCTTCTGTGCTCCCTCTCCACCTTCAGCTCCAGAACATTGGAAATGTTCTCTTTGGTTTGCAAATAGTGTAACTTTTTTTTTTTAATTTGAGAAACAGTTGCTTCAGTCCATGAATCTGGACAAGCTCTGTTACTGTGAAAGATAATGAAATCTGTGCCATCATTATTGGCAAATTTTTAAAATGCAAATAATCCCAATCTGATGTTTCTATTAAACCAATGGCCTTTCTTCTGCTAGGCACCTACTTGCTTTTGCTGTATTTGATTCAATGCCACCCATTCATATCAGGGGCTCCACAGTAAAGAGGAATGTCATAGTAAAGGAACGTCACTGCTGTGTTTACTGTAAAGATATTTTTAAGGATGTTATTAATTATGTAGTGAAGAACCATGAGAGGAACTTCTCTCTGGTCCCCAGATTACAAAGAGATGTGCCAACACTGATCAACTGGTCCACCCCTACCTACCTCAAGGACTCCATGACTGCTGTAAAGAGTTTCACTTCCCTCTTCACGATTTGATATTGTGAAAACACAGCACCAGATCTGGTCCAAGCACATGGCTTGCACATGACAGGCTCACTCCTCCCAGGGCAACATGTCTCATTCCTGCTCTTAATTCTCCTTGAACTCATTTCTTCTTCTCTTTTATTTTTATCTTTCTGAATTACAAGCATTTAGGTACCTTAAGGACCTCTTGAAGTAAAGAGCTTCAAAAAGAAACACAAACAAATAACTATGCAATTGACAGCTTTGTGTTCTAGACCAGGGATCAGCAAACTATGGCTTATGGGCCAGATCCAGCCTGCCTCTTATCTTTGTATGGTTCTCAAGTTAAGATTGGCTTGTACATTTTTTAATGGTTTGGGAGGAGAAAAAGGAAGAGGATTTATGATATGTGAAACTTACATAAAACTCAGTGTCCATAAATAAAGTTTTATTGGAATACAATTGCTTTCACCCTCCAACAGCACAGTTCTGTAGTTATGACAAAGGTGGATGTGGCCAGTGAGCCTAAATATTTACTATATGGCCTTTTACAGGAAAAGTTTGTTGACCCCTGGATCAGACCTTCATCTTATATCTGATTGAGTTCTTCCTGGATAAATATAAAATTGCTTCAAAACTTGGTATTTGTTGCATCCTTACTCAGTCTAGGTATTTTTTATGTTTTGTCCATAAAACTACCTCTCCGTGGACTTAAACCTCAACCTAAGCTCAGGTTTACTTTTTTGGCTCAGATTTCAATGCAATGTAACAGAGACAATTAACTCGCAGCCTCTTAGAAAT
>RCUC01132808.1:0-19422 GCA_003697995.1 Taxidea taxus jeffersonii
CTGGGATCGAGTCCCACATCGGGCTCCTTGCTCAGCAGGGAGCCTGCTTCTCCCTCTGCCTCTGCCTGCCTCTCTGTCTGCCTGTGCTCACTCTCACTCTCTCTCTCTCTAACAAATAAATAAATCTTTAAAAAAAAAAACATATTCTGGATTTTCTCATTGGGAAAATGGAGAAATGTTGTTTATTTAGGTATTTGTGATAGACTGAAATTCTGTAAAAGATGCAAAGCCATGGCTAGTGTTTTCTCTAGAAGCTAACAAGTGATATGAAGATTGATGTTTAGTTTTCTGTCTTCTGTGCTAATCTGTCCAGTTCACTCTAGGAAAGCCCTAGGGCTTTTCACATAGCTTGGCTTGGCTTAGGTCCTGCTCTCCTTTTGGCTCTCAGTTGCTTATTTTCCTTTCTTCCTTGTTGCAGTGTCCACATCCTCCCATCAGTTTACTTGTAGCCAATCACTGGTGAGAATAAATAGTCGCTCTCCGTTCTTAATGGCTCCCTGGTCAGGGTTCTTTACTGGCTTATTAAATTAGTATCCAGACCATTTTTTCCCTGATCTCCTCACAGATGAACAGTTTTAAAAGGCACACTCCCAGAGGTTTCCTCCTTCCTGTTAAGGTGCTCTGGGCCCAGCAATTTTATATCTTCTCCCTTCTAAGCTAGTGGGCCATCCTCCAGTCTTCAAGAAAGACCCCCTGCTCTCTTGGGCCCTCTGTTGTGGGCTGTCAGGAATTTTTCTTAATTTGCTTGGGAATACAAGGCTGCCTGAAGTGAAGAAAAACACCCTGGTGGTATGTATTATATCTAGCTGTGGCTTTCTTCCTTAAGAAACAACATGTGCGTTTGTGTTTTCCACTCAAAATAAGACGTGTGATTTCCACAACCCCATGTGAATCAACTGCTACCAATCAATTTTCCTATTTGTTCCTGGGAAATCACTTTCTACATTTGATTTGAAAAGGAAGGGTGATTGAATATGGACAGTGTACTCCAAAATTGTGTCTCTATTATCTGGGTTTTGGTTATTGTAAATTCAGAAAATTAAACCTTAATTTTTCCAAGAGAAGATTTGTACCTAATTATTGGAACTAAAATGTCTCTATGAGATTTTTAATCTATAAATGAATAGAATTAGCATTCCTAATTGTGCCTTATGATGCAACAAGACAAATTCTGCATGATTTTTTGGTTTTTTGTTTTGTTTTGTTTTTTGGTGAGAGTATGTTTCACGTTTTTTTTTTTGTTGATTACCTTTTTTTCCTCTATGTTGTATAGGGAATGACCCTGCATAAAAAGGCCGCTGAAGATAGACTTGCTAGCACAGGTTCAGGGCAGTCATTTCTGGCTCGGCAAAGACAAGCAACCAGCACAAGAAGATCTTATCCGGGCCATGTTCAACCAGCCACAGCAAGGTAGACAAGTCTTGCCATCCGAATAAAAAAAAAAAAAACGCCCTGCATTCAAAGCATACTTCTGTTACATATGATGACATTTCAGGAAACTCATTCAGCTTATTTTTTGTCTCTTTAATGTTGATATTTAGTTGTTTCTCATTTGAGGACTTTCTCTCTCCTGTGTCTATATTTTAGTTTCTTGGTTCTTTATTTTGTAGTCCTTTCGGTTCCTTTTAATGTGCCAAAAATTTTTAAATGCCCAATTAAAAAAGTGTTGTATAATAGTGTAGTACTTTTCTTTGTATGAAAATGTCCTTTCCCCAATGGTATAGGCTTTGTAATGAATTAGATTTTCTGCCAATAATTGATATACAATTTATATTCTTTATTGTGCCTCTGTGTTACCATGCTTTATAAGAATGTCTTTGTTTAAAGGGAATTAATCTTTTTATGATGTATTAATCTGTGTTTTCAATTGTTTTCCAAATGCACTTCAAATAACTTGCATATTTACTATATAAAATGGTTGGCAAGTGCACTTTTTGCAAAGACATAAATACATTGGCAGAGGTGCTAATCAGATGTTACCTAAGGCACCTGATAGATTTATTTAGAGGGAAAACATGAGTTTTCCACATTGTTTTATAGGAAATTAAATTTGTCCAAAGATTTGGAAACTATTTTTAAAACATACATAAGATTTCATTATTTCTTGCTATCTTGTTTGCTGACAGAAGATAAATGCATTGGTTAGGTTATTTGGGGGGAAATTACAGAATAAAAAAAAATCAGGCAGTGCATTAATTTTTTTCTTGTTCTGGAATATCCTAGTAACTGAACATCAAATTCTAGCAATGTGGCTGACATTTATAGTTTCAATTGCCCTCCACATCTGAAAGATTTATTTTTCATGTACTTACAAGTAAAAGGTGGCCTTACCTTTTGGACAATTTCCTTGTTGACTTGCACTTCAGTTTACTTATTCTTTAATATAAACCCTTCAATTTCTCAGTAATTCCTAAACCTAACATCCTAATATCAGTCGTTAAGATCAGTAAGTGACTTCTTATATGTGATATTATGACAGGTCTCTTAACATTTTTTTCTTAATTCTATGTACTAGTCCAAGACTTTCTCTTGGGTATTTGGTTGCCTCAGAGTTCTTAGATTTGTTGACAGATTGTAAACCATGTTTATTTACATTGATGAATGGCTGTCAAGTAATAGTGATTGGAAAGCACTTTGTGTAAGGTGCTATATAAATGTGAAATATCATTCATTTGAAAATGAAATGCCTATGCCTGACTTCCATAGTGACTTAAGAATTTGGTCCCAAATTATATATATGCTCCCCTCTAGCCTTTTTCTTGCATCATAGCCAATTTTTTTTTTTAAGCAAAAAATTATTGAAATTGGGTTGGTTGGTTGGTTGATTGGTTTTGGTTTTAGATAGGCCCTCTAATAAGATTTCTTAAGAAAATTGACCTAAAAATTGGTAGTGTTTTCATTTGTCCTCAGAAACTGTACTTGAAGAAAGGTATTAAGAGTATACACAAAAATGACTCCATGCATTGTGCTGATTTTTTACATTAAGTACAAAAGTCTGAGTGCAGTGTGAATGCTTCTGCCTGATAAGACAGTAAAGCAGGAAGAATTTCTAATAATGGAGAGAACCTCATGAGTAGACTGCATTGTGGGGTTTCAGGAGGCTAAGCAGACCTCATTAACATAGTTTTAACAATAAATATTAAAAACTTCTTAAGATGATTCTACCCCTGCCCCTGTATTTCACAAATAGTGTAAGGATTTAGCAGTTTTAAAGAAAGACATGAACACTAACCTTGGTAACATTAAAATTATTTGGGAATTATACTACCTGCAGAATAAGATAGATGAAAATAAAAGAGCCTATGAGCTATTCATTAAATGGGTTATATCCTATGAGATGAGGGTTTTAATTTTAGTTCTCTATTTACTGCCCCAGTCCTGGTTTCTTATCTACCGACCTACTCAGATATATTTCTCCAAATGGGAAGAAAAGGTGCCAGGCTTTTGGAAGCGAGTTTTACTTCTTATTTTTCTATGGCATCTGTTGCATGCTATTATTTGGTGTTTACATTCATAACTTTCACTCTCCTTTACCTTTATAGTTTAGTATGTTACTTTCACTACATAGAAACTTATATGTCTAAACATTCTGATGTTTTTTTAAAAAGCAGGAATAAAACTTAGCTGTAGCAGTGACAGCCCTGTTTCCCTTGCCCAGCTTTGGACAGGATGTATAAATTGCTATTTCTCCAATAGGGATTAATCATTTCTCAGGAGGTTTGTGATGATGCATGCATGCTCTGTCTGGAAGTCGAAAGCCATTGGGTGCTTTATCTAGATATGAGCCATACTGTGCTATATTTTTCAAACTCCTTGTATATGGTAGCGTCATGAAGCCACAGTTCGCTCGGACAGTAGAGCTAGCCCTGGCCTCAGCAGTGGAGTAAGTACAGTGTTAATGCGTTAAGTGGGGGTGACCCATCCTGGCAGTGTTGGACTCTTATCAGCAAAAAGCTTATTTTCTCTTTTTCTTCTAACCAGGGTAAGAAAATACAACGTAAATAACTAAATATAGAAGAATAACATTTATGTTCTACAGTGTATATTTACAAAGTTTGTAATTAAAAAATCATAGTTTACCACGTAGAAAAAGAGAATAAATAATACAACTGTATATATCTTAAAAGAGCTTCAAAAATTCAGTTGTACCTCTTTATCATTTGTCTAATTATTTGATAACCAAGAAAAATAAGTCCCTAAATAAAGGACCCATGTTCCAAAATTGATTAAGATTGAATTTATTTGTTTGATAGCCCTAGCCTGGTAAAATTGGCTTGGTGGGATGTGAGATGATTAGATTATAATAGGACAGTTTTGTTGAGGTTTTATTGTTTATATAGTAAAAGCTCAGTTGTATAAAATTGAGCTCGATGTTCTCCAGTCAGAAACACTGGCCTTTCTATCTCATTAGATAGAAAATGCACACTGTGCAGATAGATCAGTAGTAAGTGATTGTTCAGCAAAAGATGAGTTAAGCTGAAGAAAAGATCATTTTATTAGCTATTTTGTTCACATCTCCTTTTCATAACAACTTTATTTTTGTTAGCTAATGATAAATATTTTTTAGTGTCTCTTGCTCTCAGACAAGCATTCATCTTTTCAAGATAATACCATGTTAAAAATTTTTGAAAGTCTCAATCCCAGTATGAGAAGTGTCTTAAAACAAAAATCTAAACGTTTAAAATTATCTTAACTCTGCACTCAATTTCCAATTGTCTAGATCTCAGACTTTGGAATGTTACACTTATCCAGCTCAGTTGGAACAAGTGAGATTATCTGAAAAAGCATCCTCAACCCACAGCTTGTGTAAGCCTGGCTAGTTTACAGCCCTGCGAGTAAGAACAACCATGATCCTAAAATGAGAGCAAAGTGCTTGATGTCTTGCTTTTTGCTAATTACAGAATAACATTAAGACAAAATACTTTTTGTTGTCTATTCATTAAACTCTGGAAGGAAACTTTGACTTCTTACCTTGTATTATGAAGGGATTCTCGTCAAGTTGATGTAGCATTATACTTCTTCAAAATCAAGCTGGTGTGATACCCTGAAGTAGATGAAAGAGTGTCTTAAACAGAAGAGATGGGGTATCAGAGTCTTTGAAAATTATTTTAGTGTGCTTTTTATTTTCCCTTTTTATAAGTTAAAAGGTTTCCATTCAATAATGATAATCTCTTTTTCTATAATCCCCAGTGGTCAAAACAGCAGCTTATTTTGGTAGTTGTACAACCCAGTTTTAGTACATTTAGAAAGCAGTTTCAGAGCTTTTTCTTTGTAACTATAGTGATTTTAATATTTTATATCATGAAGTTTTTATATGAGGAAGGCGATTCTCAGTGTATCTGTCATCCAGTTTTTTACTTTATCTATAAAGCATATTTAAATAATAATTGGTGTATGTTCCTTTTATTGAAAATTTTGAAAATGTCTTATTGTCCAGTTTAAGCACAATAGTTTTATTTTAAAGTTTTGTAGTAAGAACTGTTCATTTCTCAGAAACCCAAAAAACAAAATAATTTGCTACTGAGAGCTAATTTCTGCCCTTTCCCACTCACAGAAGTATTTCCCCAAATCACAGAAGTATTAATATTTAGCTTCCATTTTATAAAATGAAGGACTGTACAAATATAATGACATCCATTTAAATCATTGATTATGTCCTTGGGAAGAATGAATGTATTGATTATGATAGCCTTTTATCAATCCAATCCAACTTACATGTTTTATCTATGAATATAAAAACTTACGAAGTTTATTTAATGTTATCTTCAACTATTCTTGGACTCTTCACATTACACTTAAATTGAAAAAGAGAAAGAGATTTTAGTTTATTTGAGAAACAGAGACCTGAACCTAATTATGGCAAGTATATGACTTTTGGCAGTTGTAGGGGGTCTATACATGTTTCCTAACAATTATATATCAACAGTTATGTGTTGTCTCTCTTCATTATTTTTCTATTTTCCAGTAATATTCTGTTAGATAGGTTTGTATGCTGTATTTATAAGTGAGCATAAAAATCTGAGAAAGTAACAGAAGGCTGTTAAGGCGTTCTAATTTCTAGGAATGGATTATCAGGATAAGAAATGGCCTGATTATAAACAAATATCCAGGTGGATGGAAGTACTAATACAATTAAAAATAACACTGTCTTAACAAATGTTCCTAAAGTGATAGTTTACATAAAATCTTCTGACTTTCTTAACATGATCATTAAATAAAGAGGATTAGACAAAAATATAATTTATTTTTTAATTGTCCTTCCCTTCAGTGAGCATTAACTGGGCATACCATATTCACTATACGTTTAGCAATGGAGGGGAAAACATCTATTTTAATTTTGAAACTGTTACCCATTTCTAAATCTAAGATAGTGACTTGAAGCCATTAAGGATACTATGAATTGATAAGATGAGAAGAAATCTGTGGTAGCTGAAAATTGCTACCAACTTCTCTAGATCTGCTGCTTTATCTAATTTATAAACCATAGGTTCAATTTTATGTTCCTCCCTAATTAGACATAATAGGCCCACACAAAATTTTGTTTAAATTGAAGGCAAGAGTAGAGATTTTTAAAAATATATTCAAGTAAGTCTTTACGTACCTGATAAATTACCCCTAGGCTCAGAATTAGATCTTGGAGATCTAATTCTCTAATTCTTGACGAATTAGAGTCTTGAAGATGAAATCATCAAAAAAAAGTCCATAGCCTCAAACTTCCAGGCCTGTAGGACTGTCAAATATCCTGAATTGTATCGATTCAGAGCTTAAAAGAAGAATTAACCACCATGACAAGAGTAATCTCAAAGTGAGAAAAGGGAAACTACCAAAGCATGTGTGGCTTTAATGTATGGGTGGGGGACTTCTGAGCAGGTGTTATCACTTAAGAGATCTCAAAGTAGACAAAGGAAAATTTAGCAATTATATTGCTAAAATTAATAAAAGGGACTCATGTTCATTCTTGGTGTATTTGTCAACCTATGGGCAGTGGTTACTGTATATACATTCCTTAGTGTGTTTATGTATGTCACTCTTAGAGATGAGTGTCTTAATATTTACTGTTACATCTAATTATTTATGTATTATTTATACTTTACTGCAAGACTCACAGCACTTTACTAATGTTAGATAATTACATTTCTTCTACTTTTCTGTGGCATTTTCAACTTTTACACTAGGGTTCTTTTTTTTAATTTGAACACTCATTAAGAAAAGGGTAAAAGATCGCCCAAATAAATGGGCTCTGTACTCTTTCTGAAATGTTCAAGTGGAATCAGAAAATCTAAGTCTAGAGATCTATTTGAAGCTGGATGGGGGCTACTAGGCACCAATTACATTTTTTATTTCTCATTAATAAGACTCTTGTAAGGCAATACGCATGAAGCCAAGTTCTGTTAAATGCCAACACACTTGAAACTTTTTTTTCCTAAAGCTGTGTTAATAAAAAGTAAACAGTCTTCTAGTTAATCAGAGCATTTTCTTACCTTTGCTTTGCCTCTCTCCTAAAATACAAACCTATCAATTGCCCTTCGGTTTTTTTCATTGCCTAAACCCAAAGACAGGAGAAAGCAAGCCAGGTTCCAGGAGCTCTAAAGTCAGAGCATCTGGGAAACGGTGGGGGTTAGCTGATGGGAAAAGGCAGACACTACAGATGGCAGAATGCTATGGAAATATTCTTCATTCTGCTGTAACAGGTGTGCTTAATGAACTTGGCTATTCTTAAGTTCAAATCTTGTAGCAAAGTTTTCAGCTTGTTCTATTGAGAGGTGTCTTTAAGAGTCAGGACTCTTCCATTTGTAACTTGAATATGTTAATATTCAAATCATAGTCCAAAAGTGACCGAAATATTTGTTGTTGGGTAAAAATTGACACATGATTACTGCCAAAGAATAGGGAGATGCAAAAACAAACAAACAAAAAAAAAAACAAAGAATAGGGTGATGCACTTATAAGAACATTCTCTTCGAGTTTTGTTTTGTGCTTTTACATGAGAGAAATGCTTTTATAGTGTGAAAGTTTTCTGTAGTATTTTCTTCTACATTACCCCCTGTTCTACTGATGTTCTTTGCTTAAGCAAGTCACGTAGAAGAGAGTAACACAAATAGAGAAGTCTAGACCCTGACCTTTGAGGGAAGATTTGCTTTTCTCCCCCCTAAAGTAAAAAGTTAAAAATGAAATATGCTCATACACACACAGACAAAATATAATGTTTTGAAAAATTTGCTAATTGTTGAATGGTAAGTTCCCTTCTTAATGTCTTTAATATCTAGTGGCTTTCTGCTAATTTAGGTAAGTGTAGATTCTAGACCTACATTGTCCAGTTTGTTAACCACTAGCCACATGGTGATTTAAATTAAAATTAAATAAAATTAAAACTGGTTCTTCAGTCACCTAGCCACATTTCAAGTGCTTAGTGTCACACATGGATAGTGGTTACCATATTAGCATAAATATAGAACATTTTCATCGAGGCAGAAAATGCTTTTTTACAGTGCTGTAATGCCCAAAAAGGAAATAAGGACAAAATGAAAGTATTCATTTAACTTATGATAACTCCTAGATTTTACTGCCATAGTTGAAGAGAGGTGTTTTTCTTATAAAAATTAATACCAGCCCTTTTTAAAGACATTGGAAAAACCAAAACCCCATTCTTCGAAACTAGTTTTCAATATATTTTTAAATAGTCTTAGCACTTTACTTTTCAAATGATATTATTAAATCATTTCATAAATCATAATTTAGTATCTTTCAGCTTTTCTCCCCGTTTTTGTAGTCTTTTCGAAATAATTATACATAATTTCTAACACATGTAGAGCAGAAACCAGTGAATTCTTACTTAAAAATTGTTAAACATTTATTCTTCTCTTCTGTTATTTTTAAATATGTATAGATCTAATGAAGTGGCAAAAGCTTTTCTGTTTCTCTTTTTAAACATTTCTCCCTAACATCACATTTGATTATCTACCCCCTATAGGCACATCATGATCCAAATTATTTCTTTGGTTTTCTTCATAGTTTCTTGCTCTTAATGACTTGGACTATGAATCAAGTTCAGTTTCATGTATAAAGCAAGCAATTTTATTCTAGTGACTTAGTGAAACATTTTTAATATTATTTTACTTCTTAACACAATGAAAAGGATGTATATGGCTGCATCTTTGAATTTTTTTAATGAAAATAAGGGACTAACCATAACTTTTGAGTCAGCTTGGTGCTTAGTTAAAACTATTCTGTTAGGAAGTCATGATACTTTCCTCTTCCTTTTTAAATGTTTGAAATCAGGCAACAGACTCAATCCAGTAATGTCAAATTCTAAGTAAATTATGAAATTCTTATTGTTCAAGTACAAATGGATAAATGGTGTGATTTGAGGGTTTGTTTGTTTGTTTCTTGTTGGCCTAACAATGTATGTACTACAGAGACTCATGTTAAGGGAAATTTTCATTATGCTTGAAATAAATAGTATTTTAGTATAAATAAAGGAATGACTGTACACAAATGCCAATCAATGATTTGAGGCCTTTTAATTTTTTTAATAGTAGCCTTTTGTTTTTTAATAGCCTTAGTTATTTAAAATTTAATTGCACTAAAATATCATTACTGTCACTGACTTTGCTGTGTGCCAGTTACTTGTAATTCAGTATGCTTTGCAGTTAGAAGAATAATTTCTAGATTATCTTGTTGTGCAGTTTTCTTGTTTTGACAGTTGCCCCACCATTTATCACACCCAATTTTCGGTTGTGTAATGAATGGTAAAATTCAGACATACCTAGTAATTTAATAATTTGCCTTATTTGACTAATAAAGTCTATCAAAGATCTGAGAATAGAAAAAGGCTTTTTTTTCCTATAGTATTTCTTAAACTTTTCAGATGAGCTGAAAAACACCTTAGTACATTGGAGTTGGAGTTGTATTGATTACAGTCCCAGCTCTAAAGCCTTATACTCATGTCGTAAGTATTATCGATTATTCTATGAATTGTTGTTAGTTTCCTATTTGGCATCATAGTTATCCACCTTGCAGCTTAGCTTTTGCAAAAAGGGTATTCCTGGGTATATTTTTATTTCTGGTTGACCATTGAATTTATAATTTGACGACTTCATTCTTTGTCACTGTAATCCAAAAATGAAATCCACATAGAACTTTAAATTTCTTAATTCACAGATGGAATCAATACAGACATAGCAGCATTGTACATAACGGCATCCAAGGATTTTTCCACATGTTTACCAAACCAGTGGGTTTTCTCACTGTTTTCTTGAGATGAATGTCTCGTTAGCCTCAGTAAGAAATTTTCAGTAAAATCACAACATAAAGTCCAATAAACCACCAGAAGACAGATTTTTAATTTTTTTGAAATCTTATATTGTATTTCCTTTTGATATCACTTACTCATTTTAATTTTATGACTGCCAACTTGTTATGGTATTAATTATATGTATATGTTTATATGTATGCATATAATATATGTATATGTATATGAAGAATAAAGTTAAGATATGGTCAAACTATATTTTCCCATTCAAGTACAAAAATGTTTTCAAGGCTGCAAAAAGTGTACAGTTATTAAACAAGTTGTAAATAAAGACTTGTATAAAAATTCAGTGATTTTTTTTTTTCTCTTAAACCATGACAAGCACATATTTATTGTCTAATAGTATTCATCCACTTGCCTTTGGCACTTGTAATAGTGTTCTATCAATTTAAAGATTATGCCATTGATTTATTATAAATCAGGAATATCCCTTGAGGTTTTTTTCAGTACCTGTCATAGACTGTGTTTTGATTTAGGCTGGTACTCAGTAGTTTTAAGCTGATCATCCAAAGTTCTTAAGAGATAAAAGTTAAACATGGCTTCTCCCCTCTTAGAATTACCCTGTGAACTGTCAGTCTTCCCACAGACAATATACCAGGAAACACTGGAAGAGTAACTGTATTCTTTTTTTTTTTTTTTTAAGATTTTATTTATTTGACAGAGAGAGATCACAAATAGGCAGAGAGAGAGAGATGGGGAAGCAGGCTCCCTGCTGAGCAGAGAGCGCGATGTGGGCCTCCATCCCAGGACCCTGAGACCATGACCTGGGCCGAAGGCAGAGGCTTTAACCCACTGAGCCACCCAGGCACCCCGAGTAACTGTATTCTTAAACAAAGAAAAACATTATTGTTGGAGCATCCTATTTAGGTGATATGAGCCACTTTTCCTGCCTTGTACACCCTTAAAACTTACCCTTTTCACCACCTCCCCCCTAAACATTACTGAAATATGACATCTGTAGTGCCAGGTAAAGTAGCAATAGCAGTGTAGAAATTGATTACATTAAAATAATCAGCTAAGTAATTTCAAAGTGAAGTTAGCACCAAGATAAGAAAAAAGAATAGCTATGTAGTCAAAATAGTGCTCATTTTACCGTCAGATAAATAATAAATTTTCTTCACTCATTACCATGGTGATACCATATTTAGCATTTATTGAGTGTCTCTCCTGGGTATGTAATATTGAAGCAAAGGAGAAAGGTAGGTTGAATCAGAAAAATTGAAAAATGTTTTTACCTTCAAAGATTTGGTCAAATGAGCACAACACAGAAAAGTTCCCAAATAGAAATGTCACTCAGGAGAAAGCCTCCCAGTTTGCCTAAAGTACATTTATGTACTATTCAGGTTATTGCTGCATCACAAACCACTCCAAACCTTAATGGCTTTAAACATTATAATATCTCCCACATCTGAAGACACTGGGCTTCTCAGTAGGGACCCCTCATTCAGTCGCAGTTAGATGATGGCTTAGGTAGAGTCATCTGAAGCCTTTCTCTCCGACGTCTGATACCTAGACTGATACAAACACCTGAGGACTACCAGGCGACCACACACAGCCTCCCGACATGACTCGTTTGACACTCAGAATGGAATCTCAGGCTAGGCGAACTCAATATACACACACAGCTAGCCTCCTCGGAGCAAGTTCTGAGACACCCAGGTGAAAGCTTCAGAGCTTCTTGGGACCTAACCCTGGAAGCTACACAGCATCACTTTTATTTGTCAGATTTGTCACAGACTAGAGAAGGTTCAAGGGGCTGACCAAATATTCCACTTTCTCAGTGGAGGAATGACCACGTTACCACAGCTGCTGCTCTTCTACACTCAAGCAGAAGGAAGACTTCTCCTATGAAAATCCTACTTCTGAAGCCAAAAATCTCCCCATTTGCTCATCCCAGGCCAAGCACAATCACAATGGTACAGATCAGTCAGGGACATAACTTCAGTGTGAGCAAAACCTGAGGTAGGTATATATACCAGTAAGTTTAAAGCCACAAATACACTCATACTTCTTTTATCTAATTGCATATGAAATGGGATAAATGTTTTTATACTTTACTCTGATAATTAATTTCTAGGACTATGTTTAAAGGAAATTGTTGAGAATATAAATGTCTATGTGTCTATATTCCTAGCCAAAGTCCTCTGAATAATAAATGCCTTCTAAAAGACATGTTTCCACAGACACCCACCCCTTGAATTTTCAGTTTCTCCCCTTTAAGGAACCATTCCCATTAATAATACGCGTTATTTCTTGTATCTTCTCTCTTTATTAATGAATTGTTTTCTTTTTTAAAAGATTTTATTTATTTGACCTTGATCACAAGTAGGCAGATAGGCAGGTGAAGGGGGGGGAGCAGGCTCCCCGCTGAACAGAGAGCCCAATGTGGGGCTCGATCCCAGGACCCTGAGATCATGACCTGAACCAAAGGGAGAGGCTTTAATCCACTGAGCCACCCAGGCGCCTGAATTGTTACTTTTTAACAATACTTCTAAGTGAATTTGATAATTCTTGACATATAGACACTTGTGATGAATCCATTACAGTTATCAAAATAAACATCTGTCTCCCTAAAAAGTATTTTGGTCATCCTTCCAGGTCCTTCTAGGTTCCCTGTACCCATCCCTAGACAATTTACCTGCTTTGTGTCACTATAGATTATTTTGCATAGTTTATAACTCTATGCAAATGGAATCCTATGGGATGTACTCATTTTTTTTCCTGGCTTTTATTCAGCATAATTTGAGATATCTTTATATTGTGTGTATCCGTAATTCATACTTCTTTAATGCTCAATAGTATTTCATTGTGTGAGTATTCCACAACTTTTTTATTCATTCACCTGTTGGTGGACATTTGAGTTGTTGACAGTTTGGGACTATTGCAAATAAAGCTATTATGAATGTTTCTTCACAAGCCTCTGTGTGGACATGTGCTTTCATTTCTCTTTTGTAAACACCTAGAGTGGAATGGCTGGGTCATATGGTAGATACGTGCTTAGTTTTTAAAACTACCAAACTGGGGGCACCTGGATGGCTCAGATGATTGACCATCTGCCTTCAGCTCAGGTCCTGATCTCCAGGTCCTGGAATTGAGCCCCACATCAGGCTTCCAGCTCAGAGGGGAGTCTGCTTCTCCCTCTGCTGGTGCTCGCTCACTCTCAAATGAATAAATTTTTTAAAATGTTAAAAAAATAATAAAACTATCAAACTGTACTACAAAGGAGTTGTGTATTTTACATTTCCATTAACAGTGAATGAGAGATCCAGTTCCTCTACATCCTTGCCAATACTTGGGTCTTTCTGATTCTAGTCTCACCCCAGTGGTCTAAGTAGTAGCTCATTGTGGTTTTGTTTGAATAGTCTTTTGTTTTAATTTTTGCCATTCTAATAGGTATATAATAGTATTTCATGGTGTTAATTTGTATTTTCCTACAAACTCATAAAAACTATTTCATTTTCTTTTTTTTTTTTAAGATTTTATTTATTTATTTGACAGAGATCACAAGTAGGCTGAGCAGCAGGCAGAGAGGGGGGGGAAGCAGGCTCTCCACTGAGCAGAGAGCCCGATGCAATGCGGGGCTCAATCCCAGGACCCTGGGATCATGACCGAGCCAAAGGCAGAAGCTTTAACCCACTGAGCCGCCCAGGCGCCCCTATTTCGTTTTCTTATTTGCCATATATCTTTTTAGATAAAATGTTCAAATTACTTTCCAAGTTTCTATTGTTTTCTTATTAAATTATTTAAAAATTCTTCATATATTCTAGATTTAAGTCCTTTATGGGATAATTGATGTGTAAGTATTTTCTCCCAGGCTGTTGCTGGGTTTTCATTCTCTTAGCAGTATCTTTCAAAGTTCAAAATTTCTTTTTTTTTTTTTAAGATTTTATTTATTTATTTGATAGAGATCACAAGTAGTCAGAGAGGCAGGCAGAGAGAGAGGAGGAAGCAGGCTTCCCGCTGAGCAGAGAGCCCAATGCAGGACTCGATCCCAGGATCCTGAGACCATGACTTGAGCCGAATGCGGAGGCTTTAACTCACTGAGCCACCCAGGCACCCCTCTTACTTTCATGGAGTATAATTCCATCAGTTTTTTTCTTTAATGCATTATGTCTTTGGTGTGTAAGAAATCCTTGTGTAAACTAAAGTTATGAAGATTTCCTCCTATGATTTTTAGAAGTTTCATAGTTTTAGATACTACATGTTATTTTTTTTTTTAAGATTTTATTTATTTATTTATTTGTTAGAGAGAGAGATCGAGCACAGGCAGACAGAGTGGCAGGCAGAGGCAGAGGGAGAAGCAGGCTCCCCACCAAGCAAGGAGCCTGATGTGGGACTCGATCCCAGGACACTGGGATCATGACCTGAGCTGAAGCCAGCTGCTTAACCAACTGAGCCACCCAGGCATCCCACTACATGTTATTTTTAATACCCATTTTGACTTAATTGTTGTATACACCGCGAGTGCAATGTATGGATTTAAGTTCCTTCTCTTTGGAAGCGGTGCAGAAGCATATAGAACTGCTCAGGACCATTTGTTGCAAAGACTATCCTTTCTCTACTGAATTGCATTTTGCACATTTGTTAGAAATCAATTGTCTAAATATATGTGAGTTTTATTTCTGGATTTCTATTGCTGCATTCATCTCTAGCTTGATACCAGTAATATCCTGTCGTGATCACTGTAGATTTATAAGAAGTGTTAAAGTCCCATAGTATAAGCTCTCCATCTTTTTTCTTTTACAGAGTTGATTTGGCTACTTAGGTCCTTTTCATTACCTGCCATATTAATTTTAGAATCGGCTCATTAATTTCTATAAAACAAAGCCTGCTGGGATTTTTACTATGATTGTACTGAATCTATAGATCAGTTTTGGAGAAATAACATCTTTATATTGAGTTTTTGATCCATTTATTTAGGTCTTTCTCTCATTGGTGTTTTGTGCTTTTAGTGTACAAGTCTTTGATATCTTTTGCCAGATTTATCCTAAATATTTCCTAATTTTTTTTTTTAAAGATTTTATTTATTTGTCAGAGAGAGAGCAGGAGCGAGCACAGGCAGACAGAGGGGCAGGCAGAGGCAGAGGGAGAAGCAGGCTCCCTGCTGAGCAAGGAGCCCGATGTGGGACTCGATCCCAGGACGCTGGGATCATGACCTGAGCTGAAGGCAGCCGCTTAACCAACTGAGCCACCCACGCGTCCCCTAATTTTTGATGCTGTTACAAAGGATATTGCTTTATAATTTTGATTTCCAGTTGTTCCATGCTAACCTGTAGAGATACATTTGCCCAACTTTTGGCTTACTTAATTTCTTCTCTCTCTCTTTTTTTCTTTTTGCTTTGTTTTGTTTTGGTTTGGTTTTCATTTCATTGATTTCTGTTCTGATCTTTATTATTTCCTTTCTTCAATTTACCTTGGTTTTTCATTTGCTCTTTTGTCTAGTTTCTCAAGGTAGAATCTGAGGTTATTTGTTTGAAACCTTTCTCATTTCCTAATATAGGCCTTTAGTATTAAAAATTTCATTATCACTACTACTTTAACTGCATCCTACAGATTTTTTTTTAAATACTTTATTTATTTATTTATTTATTTATTTATTTTTAAATTTATTTATTTGTCAGATAGAGAGCGCAGGAGCGAGCACAAGCAGACAGAGTGGCAGGCAGAGGCAGAGGGAGAAGCAGGCTCACTGCCGAGCAAGGAGCCCGATGTGGGACTCGATCCCAGGACGCTGGGATCATGACCTGAGCCAAAGGCAGCTGCTTAACCAACTGAGCCACCCAGGCGTCCCCAGATTTTTATATACTATGGTTTCACTTTTCATCCTGTTCAGAATATTTTCTGATGTTCATTTTGGTTTCAGCTTTGATCCATGGGTTATTTTAAAATGTGTTATTTAGTTTCCAAACATTTGGGATTTTCCAAGAATCTTTCTGTTAGTGATTTCTAACCTAATTCCATCATGGTTAGATAACATGCTTTGTATGACATGAATCTTTTTTAATTTATGGGGACTTGTTTTATGACCTCGAATAATGTCTATCTTGGTAAGTTTTCTGTGTGCACTTAAAAAGGATGTGTATTCTGCTGCTGTTGATGGTGTTGGGTCCATAATCAAAGGAGCGAGACTGATACAAAGCGAAGGTCAAGCAAAGCTTTATTTCGCGCCAAGCATCAAGAATAAAACTGACCGGCCAGGGCCGTCTTTTACAAAGAGGCGACCCCTCTCTGCCTTACAGACTGTTTTTAAGGGCAAAGGCCATGTGGTTGGGCCTGGCCACGCGCAGGTGGCCAATGACACAGAGAAAACTGCCCAGTCAGGCTAGATCACACAGAAGTGACCAATGGAGTTACAATTTACCCCGTAGTAGGCATTTGAACTACCCTATCACCTTGGTCAGAATTGGCGACCACACACCTTGGTAGCTAGGGAGACAGTATGTGCGCCCCATTGATTGGATACCTCCACAAGGCCTGACCCACCCTTGTATTTGGGCTTTGTTACCTGGGACTGGTTTCCAGGACCTGTTTTTAAGTAAGTCCCCTGTGGGGAGCGGCAGCGCCTTGCAGAAGGGGGGCAGGGATAGTTTAAGTTTTACTGCATAAACACCACAATGGCTATTCAACTGAAATGGAGCCATTTTGGCTAAATAGGCCCTTACAGTGGGATGTTCTAGAAATGTTGATTAGACGAAGTTAGTTGAGAGTGTTCTTCAGGTCTTCTATAGCATTACTGATTTTTCTGTCTACTTTTGCATGAGTTTTTGAGAGAAAAATGTTGAAATCCTACAATAATTATGGTAAGTCTCTGTAGTTCTATCAGGTTTTGCTTTATCATTTTGAAGCTGTTATAAGGAAAATTAACACTTGGGATTGTTATGTCATTTTTAATAAACCAACCCCTTTGTTCAGTATGAAATGACCCTCTTCATCTCTACTAATTTTCTGTGATCTCAAATTTACTTTGTTATTATTATAGATATTATATGTATATACATATATATGTAATAATATAGATATATTATTACTTTCTCTTAATTAGTGTTAATATTATATGTCTTTCTGGATACTTAAGTGGCTCAGTCAGTTGAGCCTCTGCCTATGGCTCAGGTCATGATCCCAGGGTCCTGAGATTGGGCCCTGCATCAGTCTCCTTGCCCAGTGAGGAGTCTGCCTCTCCTTCTTCCTCTGCCCCACCTCCATGCTTTCTCTCTCAAATAAATAAATCAAATCTTTACAAAACATATATCTTGGAGCACCTGGGTGGCTCAGTTAAGTGTCTGCCTTCAGCTCAGGTCATGATCCCAGGGTTCTGGGATCAAGCCCTGCATCAAGCTCCCTGCTCAGCTGGGATCCTGTTTCTCTCTCTCTCTACCCATCTCCCCTGCCCTTGATCTATCTATCTCTCTCTCTTTCTGTCTTAAATAAAGTCTTTAAATATATATATATATATATGATGGGGAGGAGCAAGATGGCAGAGGAGTAGAAGACCTAAATTTTGTCTGGTCCCAGGAATTCGGCTAGATAGTTATCAAACCCTTCTGAACACCTACAAACTCAACAGGAGATTGAAGAGAAGAATAGCAGCAAATCTATGAACAGAAAAGCAACTAGAACTAGTGGGTGGCAGGGTGATAGACACTGTATGTGCTATGGTGAGTGCTGTGAATTGTGTAAGACTGATGAATCACAGACCTGTACCCTTGAAACAACACATTGTATGTTAATTAATGTATATTTAATAAAAAATAATTTATATTATATAATATATATTATATATATTTTATAAATAATACATTATAAAATCATGTGTCATATATTATATTGTTATTATATATTATTATTATATATATAAAATATTTTTTAAAATAGTTTATTTACTTATCTGACAGAGAGACACACACAGAGAGAGGGAATACAAGCAGGGGGAGTAGGAGAGAGAGAAGCTGGCTTCCTGCTGAACAGGGAGCCCAATGCAAGGCTTTATCCCAGGACCCTGAGATCATGACCTAAGATGGAAGGTAGACACTTAACGACTGAGCCACCCAGGCTCCCCCATATAAAATATTTTAAAATAAGCTCTGTGCCCAACATGGGGCTTGAACTCACAACCCCGAGATCAAGAGTCACGTGTTTTACCAACTGAGCCAGCCAAGTGCCCCCATATATCTTTTTAATTTTTGTACCTTTTATTTTTTTAAGATTTTTTTTAAATTATTATTTATTAGAGAGAGCAAGCTCATGCAGACAGAATGGTAGGCAGAGGCAGAGGGAGAAACAGGCTCCCTGCTGAGCAAGGAGCCCGATGTGGGACTCGATCCCAGGACGCTGGGATCATGACCTGAGCCGAAGGCAGCCGCTTAACCAACTGAGCCACCCAGGTGTCCCTAATTTTTGTACCTTTTAACACCTTTCTACTACCTTTCTACTTTTAACTTACTTGTGACTTGTAACTTATTTAGTTCCTTGTAAAAAGCATATAATTGGGTCTTCCTTTTTTTTTTTTTTTTAAGCTTTATTTCTTTATGAGAGAGGCCTGCAAGCAGGGGGAGGGCCAGAGGGGGAGAATCCCAAGCAGACTCCTGCTGAGTGCAGAGCCTGATGCAGGACTAGATCTCACTACCCTGAGATCATGACTTGAATCAAAATCAAGCATCAGGGGACGGGCTCCTTGCTCGGCAGGGAGCCTGCTTCTCCATCTGCTTCTGCCTGCCTCTCTGTCTGCCTGTGCTCGCTCTCTCTCTCTCTAACAAATAAATAAATAAAATCTTTAAAAAAAAAAATCAAGAATCAGATGCTCAACCAACTGAGCCATGCAGACACCCCTCAGCCTTGCTTTTATATCCAGCCTGACATTCTCTGCTTTCTAATTGTGTGTTTCAGCCATTTACATTTAATATGATTGTTTATATGGCTAGGTTGAAATCTAGCTTCTTGCTGTTCGTCTTCTATTTGGTTTGTCCTTTGTTCATTTCTTTTTCTGCCTTCTTTTGGAATAATTGAGTATTTTTTATTCCATTTTGTTGCCTTTGATGACTTAATTGTTGTAACTTTATTGTATTATGTTAGTGGCTGCTATAGGATTTATGGTATACTTCTTTTTTTTTTTT